>OY757553.1:16681358-16689493 GCA_963584105.1 Alviniconcha strummeri
TCAGCAGATGCCCGCTGTTATCCCATAATAGTCGGCTTTTCTCTATCGCCGGCATCCGCATCATCTCCGCCGCTGCGACAATCACACATCGCCTAATGCCTGATTCTATCCCTCATTTTCCACTTGTCTTCCCGCCTTGAGCCTGCCGTCTGGAGAAGCCATTCGAGCCTATTATCTGCGCTCGTCTCCCCTGGTCAAGGGAACTCACTCGCGCCTTTCGTTTGCAAATGTCTGCCTTTGTATGGCGGGGTCCTTCTGTTTGCTCTTGCCGCCTGGACAAGTGCGCGGAGACATCGGCTTGACAGTTTCTTCTCACCGCCACCTGCCGGAGAATGCCGCCGCCGTGGTTGAGCTGGCCAGGCTGACTAGGGCCAGGAAAAAGCCGCTTCTGAAAAGCAGACTGCAAGTGGTGACGACAGAAAACTCCCGACTAACAGCCATTTTCAGTCTTTGCGTAGCACTTCGTTTATCCCGGAAGACGTGCCATCGACTGACCCGTGACTGCATTGTGTGACTGTGCACTGTGTGACTGCATTGCAATTTATGCATGCATGGTGACTTGTGACTGCGTTATGACCACGGACTGCATTGTGATCGCGGGCTGCATTGTGACTTGTGACTGAATTGTGACCACGACTGCATTGTGGCCTCTGACTGCATTGTGTGGCTGCAGTGTGACTACTCACTACATTGTGATCTCTGACTGCATTGTGTGGTTGCAGCGTGACCACGAACTGCATTCTGACCACGGACTGCATTCTGACTTCTGACTGCATTGTGTGGCTGCAGTGTGATTACAGACCGCATTGTGACCTCTGACTGCACTGACCAACGTGCCAGGCTACAAGAGAAAGGCCTGCTTATTGCGACTCTCTCGTCTTATTGCCGCTTGCATTTGAAAGAGGTACTCTGACACAGCCCTTTCCACTGCCTGCCAACTGTCACGCGAAAACAGATTTTGTATCAGGTAAGATCGCTTTCCAAAATGATATCATTCAGTGGAGGTACGTTACGACAGTTAGTTAATTCTTGGTTACTAACGTCCCATCTGCCGCAGTGGGCCACTCAGGACGATCGCGGCACACACTGGTGTAAATAGGTAGCGCTGCTCTTGCGGCTGCTGCCTGCCTAAGGCGAACCGAACTTAGAAATGAACATCGTGCAGATGCAGTCACCTCAATATTGTGTTTATAGCTTGGAAATACATTCCGCGGTTCGTTGATCGGTGCCTGTGGACACGGATGAGGGCATCCTTCAGCATGCTGCAGTCCGCTGCAGCTGAGCGACCAACAACAGCAGGAAGTCCTTCAGCATGCTGCACACAGTCAGTCCCCCACCGTTGAGCAACCAACAACAGCAGGACGTCCGGGGCGGACGGTGCTTTCAGAGTAATCTGACAGCCTGATGGCCGGGCAAGGCCGGCCCCGCGGTGGGACACAGAGACGACGACCTCGCCTGCTGACACGTAACCCTTGTGTCCACGTTCCGGCTGTGGCGGTTCTGCCTTTCTGATTTCTGCCTTCCCATGTGGAGGGTCTGATGAACTACACGGTGACTGAAACACATGCTGGCTGTCGTGAACTGCGCGTTGACCGAAGTAGCAGGAATGGTGACTGTGGTGAACTACATGTTGACTGTGGTGAAGGCATGGTGACTGTGGTAAACTACATGGTGATTATGGTGGACTACATGGTGACCGAGGTAATAGGCATGGTGACTTTTGTGAGGGCATGGCAACTGTGGTAAACTACATGGTGACTGAGGCGAAATACTGGTGACCGCGGTAAATTACCTGGTGACTGTGGTAAACTACATGGTGACTGTGGTGAATTACTTGTGACTGTGGCAAACTACATGGTGATACTGTTAAAGGCATGCTGACTATGATGAACTGCTCGGTAGCTGAGGTGAAAAACATGGTGATTGTGGTGAAGTACACGACGACCAAGGTGAAAAAACGTGGAGATTGGGGTGCAGTACACGACGACCAAGGTGAAAAAACGTGGAGATTGGGGTGAAGTACACGGTGACCGAGGTCAGAAACATGAGTGTGGTGAACTACGTGGTGACCGAGGTAAAAAAAACATGGTGGTTGCCGTTACAACGCTTCAAATGACGAGTCTTTGGGGAAGAACATCAGAGACGAGAACGGAGAGAAATAAGCGTTTTGCTGAAGGCTTTAATTATCATTGACGCCTTGATCAAATGACTAGCCTTAGGGGCCGAACAGAAACTGCCCGACTAGAAAATGAAAATTCCGTTCCACTGCGTACACAGAAATGAAATGATGCGTCCTTGCTGAGACTGATTAAAGCCAGCTCTGGGTAATCGTGTGCGAAGAGCTTTGGAAACTGCGAAAACATCGTTTAGCCAGGCGCATATATAAACCGATTTAATTTCAATTACTGCAGGCAAACGAACTTCAGAATTCCAAATAAGCTTCAGCTGAATCGTGTATGCCGTTATGTAATTGCACTGATGCCACTTTGTAATTGAACTCTCTCTCTCTCTCTCTCTCTCTCTCTCTCTCTCTCTCTCTCTCTCTCTCTCTCTCTCTCTCTCTCTCTCTCTCTCACACACACACACACACACACACACACACACACACACACACACACACACACACACACACACACACACACACATTCTGACAGAGCTGGCCAGGTGCGGTAGAATGCTGCGACCAGAGGGACAGCTAGGTTTGGTAAGGTATTCTCATAATGCTGGGGTCATAGTGGCAGGTATGACAAGGTATGCTGGTAATGCTGGGGTCATAGTGGCAGGTATGACAAGGTATGCTGGTAATGCTGGGGTCATTGTGACAGGTACGATAAGGTATGCTCATAATGCTGGGTTCATGATGACAAATTTAGTATGCTAGAAATGCTCACAACCACAAGTATGATAAGATGACAGTGCTAGTAATGCTGGGTTCACAATGACAGGTGTGGCTAGGCATGCTAGCAATGCTGGGATTATCGCCTTGTTTTGTTTGTTGTTGTTATTTGGTCTGGTTTTGTTGTTGTGTGCTTATTATTACTGTTTGGGGTTATTATTTGTTGTTGTTGTGGTGGTGGTTCTTTTTTGCAAATGTTTTCAACGGTTCAAACCTGATGACTGAAGGCATGCGCAACGTGTCGATAAATCCATTGGAGGGGAAATTGGTTCCGCTTGAGGAATGGCAGCAGCACTTGAACACACGGTTTGTGTGTTCGCCACGATAGAGCTGATTGGCCCGAAAAGGGACGTGACGCCAGCTGAAAGGAAATTGTCAAGCCGCCAAGGAACCAAAAGATTTTCACAATCTCTCTCTCCTCTCTCTCTCTCTCTCTCTCTCTCTCTCTCTCTCTCTCTCTCTCTCTCTCTCTCTCTCTCTCTCTCTCTCTCTCTCTCTCTCCCCCCCCCCCCCTCTCTCTCCACACACCCACCTTGCTGTCGAGCACTTCCAGTGTCTGTTCTCGAGGGCGCAAGTCTGAACGAAAGCTTTTGCTAACATTTTCAAACACAAGGTTAAGAGGCAATTTGCACTGAAAGTTAGGCCAAGCTAATTTTCTCTGTTTGAAAACGTTGGATTCTGTGGGAAGGAAATTTTACCTCTGCCTGCCTGGCAGCCCCGGCAGAGACTTGATTGCTTTCTTTGAAGACTGCCGACGAAACATCATTAGCTTGTCAAAAGCAGTCCCTGGATTGCAGGTTTTCTGGCTGTCTTGTCCTGCACTCGTCTACTCACACTTAAACGTCTTTTGATGAAGGCATCAAAGCAGAATGAGGCTGGGTTTTTTACGTGGAGACGGGTCTGCTGGGTGGGGGGTGGGGGGCTACTGCTTTCACGTTGTCTCCGTAATCGTTTTGCAATAGCAAGAACCCGATTACGCTGGTAGCATTTAACGGCTTCCAGTTCGAATTATTATATGTTTCTGGGGTAATTGCTTAAGTTCCTGCTTCCCCTCTACCTCGTCTCCCTTCTTCCTCTTCTTCTTCCTCACATGCTATTTAGTTGACAGGACTTTACTATTCAATAACTGACTCCTCTCCTTTTTGTTCCACTTCCTTTTTCTGCTAGGACCTAACGCTACTATCTTTGAGTGTTAAAGTGTTCGAGTTCGAGTTCCTTTTTTGCCTCCTCCTCCTCCTTTCTCTTTGCTTCCTCTCCTTTTTTGCCTCTTCTTCCTCCTTCTTTGCCTCCTCCACTCCCTCTTTCTTTGCCACCTATGGCCCCTTGTTTGCATCTGCCCCCTACTCCCTTTTTCCTACTTTGCCTCCTCTTTCTCCTCTTTTTACTTTTTTCTTCTTCTTTTTTTTCTTTCTGCCTCCTCCTGTTCCGTCTTCGCCTCCCCCGTGGTCATTGTGTAGTTGTGGCCGTGCCGTGCGATGACGTGTCAGTCCCAGCTGTCCTGACAAGGTGCCCCAGGAGTTGTCCCCCTCAGTCTGGGATCATGTAAACCCGTGCTGTGCGGACAGCGTACGTCTGCTGAGGCGTCAGCATGCTCACCCCCCCTGATGCCCAGTCTATGTGATGCTCACCCTCACATATGCCCAGTGATGCCCACCCTCCCTGATGCCCAGTTTGTGATGCCCAAAATCCCCGATGCCCAGTCTGTAATGCCCAGCCTCCCTGATGCCCAGTCTATGTGATGCCCACCCTCCCTGATGCCCAGTCTATGTGATGCCCACCCTCCATGATGCCCAGTCTATGTGATGCCCACCCTCCCTGATGCCCAGTCTGTGTGATGCCCACCCTCCCTGATGCCCAGTCTATGTGATGCCCACCCTCCATGATGCCCAGTCTATGTGATGCCCACCCTCCCTGATGCCCAGTCTATGTGATGCCCACCCTCCCTGATGCCCAGTCTATGTGATGCCCACCCTCCCTGATGCCCAGTCTATGTGATGCCCACCCTCCCTGATGCCCAGTCTATGTGATGCCCACCCTCCCTGGTGCCCAGTCTATGTGATGCCCACCCTCCCTGGTGCCCAGTCTATGTGATGCCCGCCCTCCCTGGTGCCCAGTCCATGAGATGCCGAGGCAATGATATGCTGGGCCCAGCCTACGAAATACTGTGCCCAGCCTACGAGAGGCGGGTCTGGATCCGAAGGCCTAGGACTGCTCGGTTCCCCTGTAGATATGCTAGTTTCTGTGGTCGGTTCTGTGAAACACGTGGGAGTCTGGTTTTACTGTCAGCAAAAGCCAGTCGTCGGCTGCTCTGCTCTCCGGCAGCAAAGAAGAAGAAAAGAACAGCGCAGATATTCGTACTAGTGCCATGAAGAGTAAAATAGTCTTTGGCGTCATTGTATCATTATTTTTAGGTTGGTCCAGTCTGAAAGGTGTTGGCGGTCCGAATGCAGTCGACCTGTGCGCGTGAAAGTAGGAGCTGCCCCACCGTACACTTGCGGGTACGTCTTGAAATAGCGTCACGGAAGGTGACGGAAATGGAAATGGAATGCGGTCACAATACACTATAGTTCAGAATTAAAATAGTGACACTTCATTTCCTTACGGCCTCGTTCTCGTGACGTGAACCTTTGGCTCAAGGCCATGCTATCCGCTGGTCTTGTCTTGTCCTGTCTTGTCCTGCCGTGTCTTGTCTTGTCCTGTCTTGTCCTGCCGTGTCTTGTCTTGTCCTGCCGTGTCTTGTCTTGTCCTGTCTTGTCCTGCCGTGTCTTGTCTTGTCCTGTCTTGTCCTGCCGTGTCTTGTCTTGTCCTGTCTTGTCCTGCCGTGTCTTGTCTTGTCCTGTCTTGTCCTGCCGTGTCTTGTCTTGTCCTGCCGTGTCTTGTCTTGTCGTGTCCTGTCTTGTCCAGCCGTGTCTTGTCTTGTTATGTCTTGTCTCGTCTTGTCTTGTCGTGTCTTATCTTGTCCTGTCTTGTCGTGTCGCGTCGTGTCTTATGTCTTGTCTTGTCGTGTCTTGTCCTGACCTGTCCTGTCGTGTCTTGTCTTGTCGTTTCTTGTCGTGTGTCTTGTCATGTGTTTCCTTGTCTTGTCTTGTCGTGTGTTTCCTTGTCTTCTCTTGTCGTGTTTTGTCTTGTCTTGTCCACCTGAACTGCCAGGCAAGGTGGAGTGGAGCTGTGTGCAGGTGTGGGCGACTGAGGGGTGGGGTGATGAGGAGGACGGGGTCAGTGTGTGCCTTGCCGAGTCGTCTTCATGGGGAAGGGGGGGGGAGGAGTGGGGGGGGGGGCAGTGTATGCCATGTGTCGTGCTTGGTGGGGTGGGGTGGGGGTAGGGGGGTGGGGGGCAGTGTGTAGGGTAGCAGGCTGTACTTCCCTGCTAACTGCTGCTGGCGGCTATATAACAGTGTCACTCAAGTCTGGTACCACGTGCACTGAGTGGCTGTCACTGCTCACGTTGGATTCACTGCGGTTACCAAGCTGCTGCTTTTTTTTTTTTTTTTTGATGGGGGTGGAGGGGAGGTTTTGTTGTTGTCCTTGTAGGTGACGTCTTGGCGCTTCCGTGGGTGACGCGTGTTTCCCTGAGGGCCGAAGTGTTCCCACCGACTTTGCCCGACCCTTCTGCATGACGCTGATTGCCGGTGACGGCCATTTGGAGTGCCTCTCGGGCGGACGGTCGGTCAGTCCCAGCGCTCTTATTCACACGCTGCTTTGCTGAGAGGTGTTATTCACACGGTGCTTTGCTGAGAGGTGTTAGTCACACGGTGCTTTGCTGAGAGGTGTTATTCACACGGTGTTGTGCTGACAGGTGTTATTCACACAGTGCTTTGCTAAGAGGTGTTATTCACACGGTGCTTTTGCTGAGAGGTGTTTTGCTGAGTGAAGTTCACACGATGTTTCTGCTGAGTGACGTTGCTCACGGTGTTTTGCTGAGTGGTGTTATTCACACGATCTTTTGCAGAGTGGTGGCGAGTAGCCGGCCATCACTGCTGCGGCGCGTATTTTCGGTATAGCCTGAGCTTCAGGTTATCACACGTACTGCCTGGTGGCTCTAGTGTCTTCCGTTTCGCGCCAGTTGACCGCATGCTCTGTCTTTGCTTTAGCTGTATGACCTTTGATCAAACTGAGTGACGAATCAGAGCGGGACTGCACACACAAAACACCACATGGAGTCCTAGTTCCCCTGTTTTACATCGCATGGAGTCCCAGTTCCCTTGTCTCACACCGGTGTTTGGGATTTGGATTTTCACACTGTCACACTCAGCATGGAGTCCCAGTTCTCCTGTCACACTCCGCATGGAGTCCAGGTTCGCCTGTCTCACACCGCATGGAGTCCCAGTTCGCCTGTCTCACACCGCATGGAGTCCCAGTTCGACTGTTTCACACCGCATGGAGTCACAGTTCCCCTGTCACACTCAGCATGGAGTCCCAGTTCCCTTGTCTCACACCGCATGGAGTCCCAGTTCCCCTGTCACACTCAGCATGGAGTCCCAGTTCCCCTGTCTCACACCGCATGGATTCCCAGTTCGCCTGTCTCACACCGCATGGAGTCCCAGTTCGCCTGTCTCAATCCGCATGTTCCCCTGTCACGATCAGTATGGAGTCCCAGTTCCCCTGTCTCACACCGCATGGATTCCCAGTTCGCCTGGATCACACCGCATGGAGTCCCAGTTCGCGTGTCTCGCACCCCGCGTTGTCCTAGTCCCCGTCTCACACCGCACGGAGTCTTGGAGTGCCAGTTTGCCTGTCTCACACCGCAGCATCTTAATGTGTTCAGCACGAAAGGTGCACGTTCGAGACATCACTGAAGCGGCGCCAGGCTCCAAACCAGTTCTGATCGCTAACGTTTTTTGTTTCATTCTATTTCTGTAAGTACTTTTTCCCGATAATCGCGACTCAAAAACTCAGTTTCTAAAGCCGGCATGAAAATCAGCAGGATGCCTTTAAGATAAAATCGATAATTTCACGTTTTGACTGCCGTTTAAGTCTTGTGCAATGTTGGGCAAAACACATTTTGAGAGGTGTGGTGGCTGGCAGACGTTTGGCAGTGACACGACGTCACACGCCAAGCAGACGACACTGAAGCGGTCCTGAGCGTTAGGTCCACTTGCATGGCTGGCCACAATGACACGCTGTTGTCCACTCCGCCAGGCCCGGTGTGCAGGCATAAGAGGAAGTGGACTTTCACAGCCTGTACTTTCCGTCGCTAAGCCTGATACTTTGCCACTCTCTGCTCCATGTTAGACGGCTT
>OY757553.1:16689693-16706896 GCA_963584105.1 Alviniconcha strummeri
ACATCCAGCGATTCAACCCGCGTTGACGGAAAGACACACGACTCTGACCTTGGTATTTCTGATGAAGGTAAACGAGCAAGCGGTGAGTTCCAGCTCATGTGTCTGCACAGTCACCTCGGATACCAAGCGGCGAGTTCTAGCCAGTGTTCTCATGTGTCTGCACAGTCACCTCGGACACCAAGCGGCGAGTTGTGCTCATGTGTCTGCACAGACACCTCGGACACCAAGCGGCTAGTTGTGCTCATGTGTCTGCACAGACACCTCGGACACCAAGCGGCTAGTTGTGCTCATGTGTCTGCACAGACACCTCGGACACCAAGCGGCTAGTTGTGCTCATGTGTCTGCACAGACACCTCGGGCACCAAGCGGCGAGTTCTAGCCGGTGTGATGTACGTGCCGGGTGTCTAGGCCGGTCTTGCTGGGATCGATGGATGACGATTTCATTGCCGGGCGGCTGGGGGCTGGCGCTGACCCCGTGGTGCGGCGCCACTTTCTGACCTCTGTAACGGGCCTACAACTTCGGCAATGCCCCCCCCCCCCCCACCTCCCCCCAAACCCCCCTCCACCATCACCACTCCTCCACCACCCTACCCTACCACTCCGCCGTTCCCCCTTAGCAAAGTCGTTTTCACACGCTGCTAAAAACATGGTTATTTGCGATATTGCTGCCTCCATTGCCAACATCACGTGTGGCGCTGTCCGCTGCTGATAGAATGGCGCTGATGCTGATGTTGGTGGCCCTGCCGCGCTGGCGCCCTCTGTGGCCCCAGCTGTTAGGACCTCGGCCAATGGCAGTAGCTCCTGGGAGTGTTATGGGGCTTCCGTCAAACAGCGATAGCTGATGGGAGTGTTATGGGGCTGTAGTCAAATAGCGGTAGCTCCTGGGAGTGCTATGAGGCTTGCGTCAAACGGCGATAGCTCGTGGGATTAATAATTGTTACAGCCTGCAGTCAAGTGGCGGTAGCTTCTGGGAGTGTTACAGCCTGCAGTCAAATGACGGTAGCTCCTGGGAGGTGTTACAGCCTGCAGTCAAATGGCGGTAGCTCCTGGGAGTGTTACAGCCTGCAGTCAAGTGGCGGTAGCTTCTGGGAGTGTTACAGTCTGCAGTCAAATGGCGGTAGCTCCTGGGAGTGTTACAGCCTGCAGTCAAATGGCGGTAGCTCCTGGGAGTGTTACAGCCTGCAGTCAAATGGCGGTAGCTCCTGGGCGTGTTACAGCCTGCAGTCAAATGGCGGTAGCTCCTGGGAGTGTTACAGCCTGCAGTCAAATGGCGGTAGCTCCTGGGAGTGTTACAGTCTGCAGTCAGATGATAGAAACTCCTTGAGTGTCATGCAGCTGTAGTCCAGTGATGCTACCTTCTAGCAGTGTTATTCGGTCGTAGTAAATTAGCGATAGCATTTGGGAGTGTTATGCAGCCGTAGTTTAATGGGGATAGCTCCTTAGGAGAGTTACCGGGATCTAAAATCCCGGCAGTTCCTGAGAGTGTTATGCCGTTACATTTAAATGGTGGTAGCACCTCGGAGTAGTATGGTGCCGTATTCAAATGTTTATAGCTCCTGGGAGTGTTTTTCGTTCGTATTCAAATGGGGATAGCTCCGAGGAGTGCTCTGCAAATATGATCAAATGGCCATAGCTCCAGGGTGTATTATGCTAATGTAATAAAATAGCGATGGGTCCTGGGAGTGTTATAGGCTACTGTAGTCAAATAGCGATAGCTGTGAATCCTGAAAACTGATGCTATGTAATCTGACGTGGCGGGGAGGAAGGGTGGGGGTCCATCTATCCTTAGACCAAAACCGCTCGTTGTGTGCAGACAAGCCGGTGTAGCCATTGGGGGCCTGCACTGTGAACACACGAAGGGGAAAAAGCGGGACGCCCTGTACACTTCCGGTCCTTAACATAATAATTCTTCCATCGGCAGTCACTTACTTGTTGGTTTGCATATCAGATACTCCTTGGAACATTAACAATATTTAGTATTATTCCAGTGCGGGCTGAACTGGTCTCACGTGGTCCTTCTTTTTTTCATGCCGCCAATCAAAAGGTTTCAACTACTTGCTGAGTTTTAGAATGAGTGAGTCTGTGTGTGTGTACATCCTATTCTCTTCCGTCAGCCCCGCCCCCACCCACCTCTTTTCCATCAGCCCCACCAACTTTTCTTCCATCAGCCCCACCCCCACCCACCTCTTTTCCATCAGCCCCACCCCTTTTCTTCCATCAGCCCCACCCCCACCCACCTCTCTTCCATCAGCCCCGCCCCCACCCGTCTCCCATCAGACCCACGTCTCTTCCATCAGACCCGCCCACACACCACCTCTCTTGCACCACCCCCACCCCCTTCTCTTCCATCAGACCCGCCCCCACCCTACATCTCTTCCATCAGACCCGCCCCCACCCCACCTCTCTTCCATCAGCCCCGCCTCCACCCCGCCTCCACACCACCTCTCTTGCATCACCCCCACCCCCTTTCTTCCATCAGCCCCGACCCTATTTCCACCTCTCTTCCTTTAGTCCCGCCCCATCCTCCCCCCCCCCCCCCCCCCCCGGCAGCTTTAACATGGGAGTGTTTTGCAGCAGGGGATGGCGACTGTCCGTAAACTGGTTAGCATTCTATCAAATACCAGCGTCATGTGAAATTGCGCGGACGTTGCGCATCGCTCCTTTTTAGGTGTGTGTGTGTGTGTGTGTGTGTGTGTGTGTGTGTGTGTGTGTGTGTGTGTGTGTGTGTGTGTGTTGTTTTGTATGCGTGCATGCGCGGTCCCGCGCAGTTTGCCCCCCCCCCCCCCCACCTCCGGCCTTCAATTACACTGTTCTCAAGTCGGTTACGATACAGAATCTCCTATTGTTCTCATAATTTTCTTCTTACTTTTACCATCCTGATTATTTTTGTTGCTATTGTTCCTATAATGCTCTTCTTATTTCCACCATCCTTATTGTTTTTGTTGCTATTGTTCTTACAATATGTTTTCTTAATTTTACCATCCTCATTATTATTCTTGCTATTATCATCGTGGAGGTTGGCGTTGTCCGGTCAAACGACTCTTTCCTTTGTCCGGTCAAACGACTCTTTCATTTGTCCGGTCAAACGGCTTTTTCCTTTGTCTGGTCAAACGATTCTTTTCTTTGTCCGGTCAAACGGCTCTTTCCTTTGTCCGGTCAATCGACTCTTTTCTTTGTCCCGTCAAACGACTCTATCCTTTGTCCGGCAAACGGCTCTTTGTCCGGTCAAACGGCTTTTTCTTTTGTCTGGTCAAACGGCTCTTTCCTCCGTCTGGTCAAATGACTCTGTCCTTTGTCCGGTCAAACAGCATGTCTTTTGTCCGGTCAAACAGCTCTGTCCTTTGTCAGTTGGACGCGTCCTGCTAGTTGGAAACTCTGAAACCCAACATGTGATTGCATTCAAAATGCAATTTGAGTCTTTCTCATAATCCTTCTGCCTGTTTGTTGAGTGAACGAAAATGCCGCGCATATTAGATTACAAGCCGCAAGAGATAATTTCTATCTCAAAATAGAACAATTACAGGGTTGAACATTGATCAGAGGGAGTGGGAGTAGCGGATTCACTGCACGGTAATCTTCTCGTCTTTCTTTTCCTTTCTTCTTTTCTTTTGTAATCTCTCTCTCTCTCTCTCTCTCTCTCTCTTCTTTTCTTTTGTAATCTCTCTCTCTCTCTCTCTCTCTCTCTCTCTCTCTCTCTCTCTCTCTCTCTCTCTCTCTCTCTCTCTCTCTCTCTCTCTCTTTTTGCTTCTCTCGACTCGGGGCAAGGCGGTCATATCTGTTCCCGGAGCTATGTTATATTCCAGGAGTTCCGTGTTCCCGGAGTTGTGTTTCCGGATCTCTGTGTTTCCAAAGTTCTATCTCGGAGTTTTGTTTTCTCGGAGCGCTATGTTCCCTGAGCTGTGTTTCCGGAGCTCTGTGTTCCCGGAGCTCCGTGTCCCTGAGCTTTGTGTTTTCGGAGCTCTGTGTTCCCTGAGCTTTGTGTTCTTAGAGCTTTTTGTTCCAGCAGCTTTGTGTTGTCAGGGCTCCGTGTTCTCGGAGTTTCATTTTCTCGGAGTTCTATGTTCCCGGAGATCTGTGTTCCTGGAGCTGTGTGTTCTCGGAGCACTGTGATCTAAGAGCTCTGTGTTCTCAGAGCTCTAAGTTCCGGGAGCTTTGTGTTTCCAGAGTTGTATGTTCTAGGAGCTCTATGTTCCCGGAACGCGATGTTCTAGGGGCTTTGCAGTATGAACCACACACTCTTGTCTAGACACCCCTGGAACCAAGGTCTACGTAAGGTTGTTTTCATACATTTACTGCAGTTCAGTTGATGCGTTTCAGATGAGCAAAGCTTATCCTTGGTAAACAGGGCAGACATTACAGACAGAAACTGTAGCTTTCATGTTTGCACCAGAAGAGGACGTGAAAGCTTCAGTCACACTGTTAATGAAACAGCTCGGCAGTACGGACGCTCGGGACCACAGACCTTCGGCATCATACAGCCCTCCCTATTTCATTGATGTGCAAACGTTAAAGGAAATAACGACGGTCTGGGCAGCTGATAGAAATGATGTATAGATCCTGATCTGATTTAGCTGCCTGACATAACTACCATTAAAGTTCTGTGAAGGGACTGGGTATCAGGACTATTACTGGGAGTAGTTGGACACGTGTTTTCATTTACAACAACAGTCACGATTTGGTACGCAACTTCCATTTGCGAACAATTTGAGATCTATTTTATCAACAGCAACAGTCACCTTTTTCCGGCCTACCCATAACGAGCTTGTCGGCCGGAAGCGTGGTCCGACTGCTTCCACCAATAAGCAACTGTTTCTTAAGCCACAGACATGTCCTGCAAACAGTACACGGATTTTCATTGGCCGAAAGTTTCCACGTGCACAAAACTCTCCTGGTTGTTTTCTGCAATCATCTGAGACGCATTTCACGACAGAAGCACACAGGCCGGAAATTTCTTGTCGTCTGCCTCTGGGTTTAGCAAGCGGCATTCTTTTGTACCGCGCAGCGGTGGCTGGTTTTGTCAAGTCGCGTGTACGAGACAGCTAGCTGATGAGAGAGATAGAGAGAGAGAGAGAGAGAGAGAGAGAGAGAGAGAGAGAGAGAGAGAGAGAGAGAGAGAGAGAGAGAGAGAGAGAGAAGATGGCGAGCGGAGGAAGGGGTGTATGAAGAACAGAGGAAAAGGGGGGGGGGGGGGTGGAGAAAGAAGGGGGGAGGGGGGAGAAATGTTGACCTCTCTACATCTACTGGACTGTTTGCAGACCTTTGGAGCTCCTCCAGTCTGCTTCTCTGTTGGCTCTGGAGGGACGTGCCCTTCTTTAACTAATCCTGCAATTAGCCCTGCTGTTCACTTAGCCTTGCGGTTAGCCCTGCAGTTAGCCCTACAATTAGCCCTGCCAATTAGGCTTGTGGGTAGCCCTGCAGTTGAGCCCTGCGGTTAGCCCTGCTATTAACAGTGTAGTTAGCCCTGCTATTAACAGCGTAATTAGCCCTGCGGTTAGCCCTGCTATTAACAGCGTAATTAGCCCTGCGGTTAGCCCTGCAATTAGCCCTACAGTCAGCCCTCCAATTTGCCCTGCGGTTAGCCGTGCAATTAGCCGTGCAGTTAGACCTGCGGTTAGCCCTGCACTCGGCCCTGCAATTAGCCCTGCAGTTCAGCCCCGCATTATAATTAGCCCTGCAGTTTACTCTTCACTCTGCCCTGTTCCAGGATCAGATGACACGTCACTACAGAGGCATCGTCTGACTCCCAAACCACCCACCATGGATGACGCAATCAACAGAAGCGTGACGTCACACCCTCCTTGGGTAAACGTCACTTCATTCCTCCACGACCACACCCAGGACCCCTACAGCCAAGGAAACGCCTCGTATGACGTCACAACGGCTCTGGCCGCCTCCAACGTCACGCTGTGTCTTTTCAACGCCACCCTGAACGCTAGCGTTTGTGATGTGGCTGGCGCGGGCAGCGATGTCTACCCGAACGCCACAGTCACCACGGCCGCTCCTGCTCTCGTCACGTCCGGCCACCCGCTGTGGTTGAACATCTTCCTGGGGATCCTGGCCGCTGTGGTGGCCATCGTGACGGTGCTGGGCAACCTCACCGTGCTTCTTGCCTTCGGTCTGGAGCGCAGCATACGGCAGCCTACCAACTACTTCATCGCGTCGCTGGCCGTGTCCGACCTGCTGATCGGCACCTTCTCCATGCCGCTCTTCACGCAGTACCTGCTGCTGAGCTCTTGGCCGCTGGGCCCCTGGCTCTGCGACATCTGGCTCTCTCTGGATTGGACCGTGTGTCTCACCTCCCAGTACACCGTCTTCTTCATCACCGTCGACCGCTTCCTGTCCGTCAAGATCCCCGCCAAGTACCGCAACTGGCGCACTGAGCGGAAGGTGCGCGTGATGGTGGGCGTCACCTGGGTCCTCCCCGCCGTCGTCTTCTTCACCTCCATCATCGGCTGGCAGTACTTCGTGGGCAAGCGGACGGTGGAACCCGGAACGTGCGAGGTTCAGTTCATGTCCGACCCGCTCTTCACCTTCATGCTGACCATCGGCTACTACTGGATCACGCTGGTCGTCATGTGCGTGCTGTACGGCGGCATCTACAAGGTGGCGCTGGACTTGCAGCGCAAGTCGGACGCCAAGCATCGCAAGCTGGAGTCCACCATGGAGCTGGCCGCCGACACCAGCAACGCCAGGAACACCGCCTCCAACAGCAGCGACTCCGACAAGCAGAAGACCAAGTACTTCAGGAAGCTGCGGCAGAAAAAGAAAAGTCTCAAGTCTGTCAGTGCAGGTGAGCCAGTCTGTAAGGGCAGGTGAGCCAGTGTGTCAGTGCGGGTGAGCCAGGTGAGCCAGTCTGTCAGTGCAGGTGAGCCAGTCTGTCAGTGCGGGTGAGCTAGTCTGTCAGTGCAGATGAGCCAGTCTGTAAGGGCAGGTGAGCCAGTCTGTCAGTACAGGTGAGCCAGTCTGTCAGTGCAGGTGAGCCAGTGTGTCAGTGCGGGTGAGCCAGGTGAGCCAGTCTGTCAGTGCAGGTGAGCCAGTCTGTCAGTGCAGATGAGCCAGGTGAGCCAGTATGTCAGTGCAGGTGAGCCAGTCTGTCAGTGCAGGTGAGCCAGTCTGTCAATGCAGGTGAGCCAGTCTGTCAGTGCAGGTGAGCCAATCTGTCAATGCAGGTGAGCCAGGTGCATTGGGCTGCAGTCTGACTTGGATTCCAGTCATTGCACGAAGTTGTCGTCACGTTGGACATTGTTCCATTGTCCCAGATGCAGTGCTCAGCGTTGCTCCTTTGTCCCAGAGGCAATCTTCAGCATTGTTCCATTGTCCCAGAGGCAATGTTCAGTATTGTTCCACTGTCCCAGATGCAGTGCTCAAAGAGGCAATGTTCAGAATTGTTCTGTTGTCCTATAGGCAAAATTCAGTATTGTTCCACTGTTCCATAGGCAATGTTCGACAATATTCCACTGTCCTGTAGGCAGTGTGTAACATTATTTTGTCCCACGGGAAATAGTCAACGCTGTTTCATTGTCCTACAGGAAATATTAAACACTGTCCCATAGACAGCATTCAGTATGCAAGTTCTCACTGTCACACGGACATCATTTAACACTGTCCCACGAACAACATTCAGCACTGTTCCACTGTCCCACTATAGTGTTCAACGCTGTATCCTACTGTTGCAGGGGCAGTGTTGTGTTATATTCGCTGACCTACGGGTGGCACTGTCCCACAGACAAAACTCATCAATGTTCTGCTGACGTGTGCTCTAAATGTTCATGTCTGTATTCCTCTGTCCCAGTGACTTAATCTTCATAGCTGTTTTCCTCTGTTCCACAGACTGAATGTTCATGTTCGTGTTCCTCTATACCACTGACTGAATGTTCATGTCTGTGTTTCTCTGTCCCGCTGACTTAATGTTCATGTCTGTGTTCCTCTGTCCCACTGACTGACAGTTCATGGATATGTCCTCTGTCCCAGGGAATTTTTATGACTGTGTCGTCTGTCCTACTGAATATTCATGGCTGTGTCTTCTGTCCCACACACTGACGGTTGATAGTTGTGTTGCCGTGTCTCATGACTGACATCTGATAGCTGTGTTACCGTGTCTGATGGCCGTGTTGCCGTGTCTGGTGGCTGTGTTGCCGTGTCTGATGGCTGTTTTGCCGTGTCTGATGGCTGTGTTGCCGTGTCTGATGGCTGTGATGCCGTGTCTGGTGGCTGTGTTACCATGTCTGATGGTGTATGCTGTGTCTGATGGTTGTGTTGCCGTGTCTGATGGCTGTGTTGCCGTGTCTGATAGATGTGATGCCGTGCCTGATGGCTGTGTTGCCGTGTCTGATGGCTGTGATGCCGTGTCTGATGGCTGTGTTGCCATGTCTGATGGCTGTTGCCGTGTCTGATGGCTGTGTTGCCGTGTCATGCAGGAGGACAGGGGCTGTCCCCAGCGGAGCACAACAACGTGTCTGGCGGCCAGAAGAGCGTCAACACCACCTCCTTCGGCGGCCGCAACAAGCTGGCTGCCGGCGACATGGCGCGCCACGACAGTGTGGGCGGCGGCAGCGTGGCGACGGACGCGGGCGACAACAAGGACGACGACCGCTCCTCCAGCCCCGCCTTCGCCTCCGACGACGAGGGCAGCAGCTCGGGGGCCACGCCCGGCAGCAAGTCGCCCAAGGTCACCACTTTCACGGCGAACAACAAGCGGCGTTCCACCAAGTCCTCGCTCAACCCCAAGTCGGGCATCGCCGGCATCGTCAACACCGCCATGCTGACCACGCCCGACTCCTTCCGGATGTCGCTGGACGCCCCCGGACAGCCCCCCGGGCTGGGCTCGCCCCCGCCCCCGCCCACCATCGTCACCGACAAGCCGCCCCGCTACTCGCAGATCTATCTGGGGGAGGCCGCGGGCACCCCTATGCCGCCTTCGGGGCCGCTGCTGAAGCCTAGCCACGGCGGGCCCAACTACAGCCGGCTGGACACGCAGCTCGACTCCTCCGCGGAGATGGGCAGCGGCGAGCCGCCAGACAGCGTCTACTTCTCTTCCTCGGCCTCCGAGCGGCCCGAGCACAGCGCCGCCCCGCTGCTGGAGCGGGACCTGGCCAAGGGCTGCCCCTACATCGACGAGAGGAGCTTCCTCAGTCTCACCTCGCCCGACGGCGTCACGTCGCTGTCGCTGTCGGCGGTGGAGGACGCGGCGAGAGCGGCCGGTGACAACGACAACGACTCTCCGCTGTGGAAGAGGCGCAACTCCCTCCCATTGCCGCCGCTGGCCTCCGACATCTTCGACATCGTCCTGGACGACGACATCACCGACTGCGGCGTGACGGAGGTGACGACGACGGTGGGGCTGACCATGTCCAAGCTGAACGGAGGCAAGGACGTGCGGGCGGAAGACGAGGGAGGGGAGGAGGGCGAGGAGGAGGGCGAGGAGGAGGGTGGAGCGGACGGCGAGCGCAGCGCGCTGCCCGTGGAGCAGCACCCCGAGGAGGCGACGGAGAGCGACTCGCAGAAACTGTCGGAGCCGCGGCGTGGCCGCAAGGGGGACGGCAAGCTGCACTCCTTCGTCAAGTCCGTCCGCTCCAGGAACAGTCGGCGTCGGAACCGGCGTGAGCGGAAGTCCAAGTCGGAGAACCGGGCCCGCAAAGCCCTGCGGACTATCACCATCATCCTGGGAGCCTTCGTGCTGTGCTGGACTCCCTACCACATCATGCTCTTCGTCATTGCGATGTGCGAGGGCTACGAGTGCATCAACCTGGACTTCTACAACTTGACCTACTGGCTGTGCTATCTCAACAGTCCCATCAACCCCTTCTGCTACGCCTTCGCCAACGCGCAGTTCAAACGGACGTTTCTGAGAATTCTACGATTCGACTGGCACAGAACGTAGGGGCTAGCTTCAGTGTACGTGTGTGATTTTCTTCTTGATGCAGTACTCGTGTGATTGTTCTCGGTGTTCTGAGAAAGGGTCTGTTTATTTATTCTTGGAGTCCTAGAACTTCCTGACGTCTCCGCCAGTCGGGGAAGAGGGTCAGTGGACGTTAACTGGTATAGTGTTGACTGGCATAGTGTTGACTGGGATAATGTTCACCGGCACGGTGTTGACCGGCATTGTATTGGCTGATATAGTGTTGACCGGCATAGTGTTGACTGGTATACTGTTGACTGGCGTAGTGTTGACTGGTATAGTGTTGACTGGCACGGTGTTGACTGGCATGGTGTTGACTGGCATGGTGTTGATTGGCATAGTGTTGACCGACATGGTGTTGACCGGCATGGTGTTGACCGGTATGGTGTTGACTGATATAGT
This sequence comes from Alviniconcha strummeri, assembly GCA_963584105.1. NCBI lineage: Eukaryota > Metazoa > Mollusca > Gastropoda > Provannidae > Alviniconcha > Alviniconcha strummeri. The sequence continues at coordinate 16,699,994 of OY757553.1, forward strand.
GTTGACCGGCACTGTGTTGACTGGCATAGTGTTGACTGATATAATGTTGACCGGCACTGTGTTGACTGGTATAGTGTTGACTGGCATAATGTTGACCGGCATGGCGTTGACTGGCATAGTGTTGACCGGCATGGTGTTGACTGGCATAGTGTTGACTGATATAATGTTGACCGGCACTGTGTTGACTGGTATAGTGTTGACTGGCATAATGTTGACCGGCATGGTGTTGACTGGCATAGTGTTGGCTGGTATACTGTTGACTGGCATAGTGTTGACTGGCATAATGTTGACCGGCAGTGTGTTGGCTGGTATAGTGTTTACCGGCATAGTGTTGACGGTTTTGCTGTCGGCTTTGCTTTGTCTCCCTCAATGACGTCAGCTTCGCTACGTGCGGTAGTGACTAGTCGGACACACCGCTTCCGTACTGTATGGAGAGGAAATGGAAGTAAGACAGTACCCGTCTCCACCACCACCATTTTTTACCTCTCTCTCCCTCACCGGTCCCTCACCCCCTACTCCACCGCCCTCCGCCTTTCTGTCCTATCGTTGTCTCTACCCCCTCCCCTCTCCCTCTCACTGTTCATTTACTGCGCCCCACTTCCCCTACATCCCCTTCCATTCCCACTCTCCCCTCCCCCCCCCCCCCCTCTCCCATCCGTTCCGTATCCAGTTTTACTTTTCCCTTCTGTCTCTCCCCCCCCCCCCCCCCCCGCCAAACCCCGCCCCCAGCTCTCTTCCTCCCCTCCAGTTTAGAACCTAATGGAGCCTGTAAAAAGAGTCGGTACTCACAGTGTAGCGGTGTGGAGACAGTGTAGGTGGGGAGTAGGTGTGGAGACAGTGTAGGTGGGGAGTAGGTGTGGAGACAGTGTAGGTGGAGAGTAGGTGTAGATATTTAGGTGGAGAGTAGGTGTGGAGACAGTGTAGGTGGAGAGTAGGTGGAGAGACATTGTAGGTGGAGAGTAGGTGTGGAGACAGTGTAAGTGGAGAGTAGGTGTGGAGACAGTATAGGTGGGGAGTAGGTGGAGAGTAGGTGGAGAGTAGGTGTGGAGACAGTGTCGGTGGAGAGTAGGTGTGGAGACAGTGTAGGTGGAGAGTAGGTGTGGAGACAGTGTAGGTGGAGAGTAGGTGGAGAGTAGGTGTGGAGACAGTGTAGGTGGAGAGTAGGTGTGGAGACAGTGTAGTTGGAGAGTAGGTGTGGAGACAGTGTAGATGGAGAGTAGGTGGAGAGTAGGTGTGGAGACAGTGTCGGTGGGGAGTAGGTGTGGAGACAGTGTCGGTGGGGAGTAGGTGTGGAGACAGTGTAGGTGGAGAGTAGGTGTGGAGACAGTGTAGGTGGGGAGTAGGTGTGGAGACAGTGTAGGTGGGGAGTAGGTGTGGAGACAGTGTCGGTGGGGAGTAGGTGTGGAGACAGTGTAGATGGAGAGTAGGTGTGGAGACAGTGTAGGTGGAGAGTAGGTGTGGAGACAGTGTAGGTGGGGAATAGGTGCAGAGTAGGTGTGGAGACAGTGTAGGTGGAGAGTAGGTGTGGAGACAGTGTAGGTGGAGAGTAGGTGTGGAGACGGTGTAGGTGGAGAGTAGGTGTGGAGAGTAGGTGGAGAGACAGTGTAGCGATGTGGAGACAGCGTGAGTATAGAGACAGTGCAGCGGTGTGGAGACAGTGTTGGTGTGTGGAGACGGTGTAGATGTAGAGACAGTATATCGACGTGGAGGCAGTGTATGGTCAGCCGTGTGGAAAAAGTTCGTCATTAGACGCGTCGCTTCGCTTCTCCACTGTCAGTGTCATGGCGTCACGGCCCTGAAGCGACTGCCATGACGTGCATGTTTAACGGTGTGTTTTGTGCGTGATAGGACAGCTAAATGCGTTGACCGGCTTTTCGAACAAAACGAGGCTTGTGTTGAAATGGGATCGAGTCGCTGTGTTTTGTTTTGTTGTTTAATCCTGACGTTATATCACTAAACTTCTTCCGACTCCAGCTGCCATAGAAGATTTGCTTGAGTCCATTGCTGCTGTATTAACTGGTGCAAACAGCGTCACTGAGCATGCGTTCGCTGCATCAGCTTACCTCTGGCTGTGAAATATGTCGGTGTTTACTGCGGATACACATTGTGGACTGCAGGAATATGTCTATGTTTGCTGCAGATACACATTATGGACTGCATGAATATTTCTGCGTTTGCTGCACACACACATCGGGGACTGCAGGAATGTGTCTGTGTTTGCTGCAGATGCACATCAAGGACTGCAGGAATATGTATGTGTTTGCTGCAAATACACATCATGGACTGCAGGAATATGTCTGCGTTTGCTGCAGATACACATCATGGACTGCAGGAATATGTCTGCGTTTGCTGCAGATACACATCGTGGACTGCAGGAATGTGTCTGCGTTTGCTGCAGATACACATCGTGGACTGCAGGAATATGTCTGTGTTTGCTGCAGATACACATCGTGGACTGCAGGAATGTGTCTGTGTTTGCTGCAGATACACACCATGGACTACGGTTCTATTACGTTTTGCTGCAGATACACATCATACCGGACTGCAGTAATGTCTGGGTCATATTGGATTGCGGGAATTTGCGTCATATCGGACAGCAGGAATATGTAAGCATCATACCAGACTGCAGGCATATGCCATCATACCAGACTGCAGACTGCGTATCTGTGTGTCATATCGGACTGCAGGAATATGTAAGCATCATACCAGACTGCAGACATATGCCATCATACCAGACTGCAGACTGCATATGCCATCATACCAGACTGCAGACTGCATATGTCTTTGTCATATCGGACTGGAGAAATATGTCAACGTGATATCCGACTGCGGGAATATGTCTGCAACATATATATCGGAATACAAGAATATGTCTACGTCATATCGGACTGTTGGAATATGTCTGTGTTTGCTGCAGATACACAACTAGACTGCAGGACCGTGTCTGTGTTTGCTGCAAATGTATACCCGACTCCATAAATATATGTCTGTGTTTGCTACAGATGTATACCCGACTCCACAAATATGTGTCTGTGTTTGCTGCAAATGTATACCCGACTCCACAAATATGTGTCTGTGTTTGCTGCAAATGTATACCCAGCTCCACAAATATGTGTCTGTGTTTGCTGCAAATGTATACCCAACTCCACAAATATGTGTCTGTGTTTGCTGCAAATGCACAGTAATTGCAGGACGATGTCAAGGTTTGCTGCAAACTTGGATCGCAAAACTGTACCTATGCTTGCTGTAGACTTACACTACAGGGATATGTGCGTGTGCATTTACTGCAAACTTCATACCCGACTCGGTCCAGGAATGTGTGTTTGTGTTGGCTGCAGACTTGAGGATTGTACAGCTGAACCGCAGCCACATGTGCGCGTTGGCTGTACAGCCACTCTACCGTGCACTTTGTGCACGTGCATAGTCGACGTACCACCAGAGTACAACTTGCCTTTACAGTGACAGCGAGCAGTGAGTGCAGTGTGTGGCCAACGTGTGACTGGTTCCCCGAGCCAGTGGATGCTGTGTGTGACCCGTGTGACTGGTTCCCCGAGCCAGTGGATGCTGTGTGTGACCCGTGTGACTGGTTCCCCGAGCCAGTGGATGCTGTGTGTGACCATCGTGTGGCTGGTTCCCCGGGCAGTGAATTTACCTGTAGACAGCTGGTGTCTTGTGGAGTCCAGAACCTCCACATCGCCAGTTGCCTCAGATCAGTTGAGGTGGCAAGGATGTGATAATGTTCGCTGCCGCTGTTCTACTGTCGAGCTACGTTTGAATTTCTCTTTCTGACCATGTTGCATTGCTGATATTTGTGTTCCGTGCAAACGTGGTTTACACGACTCATAGTCGCCTAGATTCCGTATGTGCCAGCTAAACAGTTTGCTAGTGTTTAATCATGTAAGCCATGGCGACACTGTCAGTGCAGAACCAGCGTAGCCAGAAAAGCTTTATCGTCTGGAATCATAAGACATGTAAGCGTACTATCTGAAATTTAGGATCTAAACTTCAAGAACGTGTTTCAGATGCGTTGACAAAGATGCAATATTCAAACGGTAATATACAAAAGGTAATGGTGGAAACGCAATACCTACTGCGGCTTTTTTTTTTTTTTTTTTTTTTTTTTTTATTGTGTGTGTGTGTGTGTTTCTTTTTTCTGATACAGAAGGAAACGTTCAAACCAGTAATAACAGACCCGGTGCCTGCCGAGTGGCAGACGCCACGGAGTTCCCGTCGGACACTCGTGGGTTCAGTCAGTCGTAGATCTCGTATTGATAATCCAATACACCTGCGGTCACAGACCTCGTGCTTGATACAAGGTACTCTGTGGTACTCGGTCAGTCACAGATCTCGTACTTGATACAAGGTCAGTCACAGACCTCGTACTTGATACAAGGTCAGTCACAAAACCTCCTACTAGAAATAAGGTCAATCACAGACCTCCTACTAGAAATAAGGTCAATCACAGACGTTCTATTTGATACACGATACTCGGTCAGTCACAGACCTCGTGCTTGATACAAGGTCAGTCACAAAAACCTCCTACTTGAAATAAGGTCAATCACAGACGTTCTATTTGATACACGATACTCGGTCAGTCACAGACCTCGTGCTTAATACAAGATACTCATTTAGTAACAGACTTCAGCTCTGGCTGTTTTGAACTTCATCTGTTTATGCAGTATTTAGTTTGAGTTCAGGCGGACCTAAGGTGAATGCTGTTTGTGAACCCAATGCCTGGCCTATCACATCGCTGACCATCAGTTTCTGTGTCCAGTGTCTGGGTCCAGTTTCTGGGTCCAATGTCTGGGTCCAGTTTCTGTGTCCAATGTCTGGGCCCATTTTCAGTGTGCAGTGTCTGGGTCCATTTTCTGGGTCCACTATCTCTGTCCAGTGTCTGGGTCCAGTTTCTGGGTCCAGTGTGTCTGTCCAGTTTCCGTGTGCAGTTTTTCTGTGCGTATTGCTTTGTATGATGTGTATTTAAAGATGTAGCCATCAGCCAGGTCAGCAGCTTCACCTTGTCGCCTTCTGTTGCGTTCTGCAGTCATCCCGAGGGCCGACTACATTGCCAAGGACAGTGCTGCTCACTCCACACAGACCCCACGTGCGGTCTGTTAGGGACGGTACTGGATGTGGAATGGATCTTATCGCTCACGTCGACAGAGACCACATAATACGGTCTATTAGGGACGGTACTGGACGAGGAATGGATCTTATTGCTCACGTCGACAGAGACCACATAATACGGTTTATTAGGGCCGGTACTGGACAGTAACTAGAATTGGGTTGAATGTCCTCAGATGGCGGGCTGACATGTTAGGGACAAACAATGGACATCCACTCCCAGGGACTTTTTATACCACCAACACCAGTCTCCACATCCTAACCGACCCCCTCCGCCCCACACCCCTCCTACCACGGCCTCTACGGCTGTCATTTTCTCCCCGGAAACAATGAGTTGTTACACAACTGGTGACGCGCTGGGGGCAGTTTGCTTTCGTTCAGACGATCCGACAGGCGGTTACTTTCCATCTGTATTTTTTGACATTATTTTATACTTTCAGACACTGACAAATTTACGGGAATAGACGTTGCGGTCGTTGTCCATGCTGATGATATCAAATACCAACCGTAAAATCCACACACACACACACACACACGCACGCACGCACGCACGCACGCACGCACGCACGCACGCACGCACGCACGCACGCACGCACGCACGCACGCACGCACGCACGCACGCACACACACACACACACACACACACACACACACACTCACGTCCGCGCGCGTGCGCGCGCGCGTCCACTTCTGATCATACAAATAACTAGCCGTTCTCCATGTCTGTTTGCAATAACTGCCTGTGAAAATCCCATAATATCACAAGCATGTATCTTTCATGAATATGGCCTTTAATAAGGCAATACGTTTAATAATAGCCACCTCCCATAATAAAAATGTCATCATGTATTTGAATGGTAAACGTGTCTCATAACACAGCTGTCAGATCAGTCACAAAACAGTAGCCAGTGGGACTGAACTGAGTGCTCCTTTCAAGGAAAATGCTGTAGTGGAGGATTTTTTTTTTTTTTTTTAAGTTTTGAAAAGTAAAAACAATGTTTTAATGAAACAAACTGAAGAAGTACTTCTATAGGAGTTTATGTACATTAAATTTACATGCATGCCAGGTGAGAGTTACCGTAGGCGACTCAGGTCTTTGTTGTTGTACTTGTGTTACGTATTTCGCGCGCTAATTGACTCCCTTGTATTGATTCTGCTGTTGGGGGGGGGGGGGGGGGGAGTGGGGGGGGGAGGCAGAAACTTGGATCCACTTTAGGCTATGCAACTGCTTAACCTCGTGCTTTAAGTCTCATGTCTCCAAAATAGGTTAATGGATAATTAGGGATAATTAGGGTACAGTTTGGTTGATAACAAACATAAGTTCAAATTAAGAAAGCAGTGGAACAGAACCAAATTCACTGTTCTAACTTGACGGTTGTGCTCAGTTGTAATTGGTTGCATTAAGGAGGTCTGTATCTTCAATATGCGTAACATAACACCTTGTGCGTTGTAACATGCTCAGTCATACGTGGTGCGTGTAACGTAACATGCATTGTAACATGCAGTCACACTTTGTATGTACAAACACATCTGGCGTATGTAAGATAACATGCATTATAACGTGCACAGTCACATCTGGCGTGTGTAACGTAGCATGCATTGTAACGTGCAGTCACGCCTGGCTTGTGTAATGTAACATGCATTGTAACGTGCAGTCACACCTGGTGTGTGTAACACAACATGCATTGTAGCAACCAGTCACACCTGGTGTGTGTAACACAACATGAATAGTAATAACCAGTCACACCTGGTGTAACACAACACGAATTGTAATAACCAGTC
>OY757553.1:16707096-16714596 GCA_963584105.1 Alviniconcha strummeri
TCTCTCTCTCTCTCTCTCTCTCTCTCTCTCTCTCTCTCTCTCTCTCTCTCTCTCTCTCTCTCTCTCTCATACACACACACACACACACACTGACCTGCCACCTGCCACATGGTCTGGTACAGCCTGCCTCCCCCATCCACGTAGACCGTGCCACGTAGACCGTGTCACCGGAGATGAAGGCGGCGGCGGGCGAGAGGAGGAAGCAGACGACGGCCGAGATCTCCTCCACCGTGCCGAGTCTCTTGGTGGGCAGGGTCCGATGCACCTGGCTGAAGATGTCCACGCTGCCGTAGTTGGCCGCCGCCGACTCCGAGTAGATGCCGCTGCCCTGCGGCAGCAAGAACCGAAACAATCCAGTGCAGGTTTCCGTTAGCTCCGTGTCGCTGACCCAAACAGCTTCAACAGCCACCCACAGTGAAACCGGCCTACTGACTCATTTCACACGACAGACCCAAACAGCCTCACCGACCACTCACAGTGAAACCGGCCTACTGACTCATTTCACACGACAGACCCAAACAGCCTCACCGGCCACTCACAGTGAAACCGGCTACTGACTCATTTCGCACGACAGACCCAAACAGCCTCACCGGCCACTCACAGTGAAACCGGCCTACTGGCTCATTTCACACGACAGACCCAAACAGCCTCACCGGCCACTCACAGTGAAACCGGCCTACTGACTCATTTTACACGACAGACCCAAACAGCCTCACCGACCACTCACGGTGAAACCGGCCTACTGGCTCATTTCACACGACAGACCTGCACAGCGTGTAAGTAAGCAACTAGGTAAGTAAGTGAGTGAATAAGTAAGCAACCTGGTGTTTTGCGCCCAGTCAAACAATACCGTTATATCAGCGCGAGCACTGATTGTGACAAGAATGGTATTCACCTCAGACTGAACTAATAATATACACGTAAACTGACTCATAAATGCTGCCTATAATTTATATGTTGCGGTCGATTTTAGTGTTTTGTTGTTTACGGAATTTAGTTTTATTGTTATTGAATGTTTTTAAGTTATTGGTAAGCCAGAAGAATAATGTGTGTGTGTGTGTGTGTGTGTGTGTGTGTGTGTGTGTGTACATTGTTATTGTTAAGTATTTTCCTTGTATTGAGCGGTTTTTAGCTCCGTGGTTCATTGAGCTGTTGCTGTTTTATTGTTAAATGTATTGAATGTTTTATGTAAATGACGAGACAGAAGGGAAATTTCTCTAGACAGAGACAATAAAGTTATATTGCATTGTATTGTAAATTCAGACTTGAACTGATGATGCTACACGTAAAGTGATTAAACTGAGTCTGTAAGACAGCAGCTGAAGTCACCCAAGGCAGCAAGTCTACTGCAAATGGAGCTTTGTGTACACGAATGGAAGCTTTCCAGGAGATGGATGCTGTGGCTGAGTGGTTTAGGCACTGCACTGAGGATGAAGAAGTTGCATGTTTGAATCCCACTACACTACTGACCAGTGTACCGTTACCAGCCAGGTCTATGGACAGTGTCAGAGTGCCAGCTACACTACTGATCACGGTACCATTACCAGCCAGGTCTATGGACAGTGTCAGAGTGCCAGCTACACTACTGACCACCGTACCATTACCTGTCCAGTCTAAGGACAGACTGTGTCACAGTGCCAGCTACACTACTGACCACTGTACCATTACCAGGGCATTCTGTGGACAGACTGTGTCACTTACAGGAGCGACAGCGTTGACCCGGACGCCGCTGTCAGCCCACTCTATGGACAGAGACTTGGTCAGGTTGTCTACCCCTGCTCTCGCTGCTCCCGTATGACTGCAGAAGCAAACATCAATCAATTAGTGATCATGGGTGACTGCAGAAACAGACATAATTCAGTTAGTGATCAAGGGAGACTGCGAAAACAGATATCATTCAATAAGTGATCAAGGGTGACTGCAGAAACAGATATTATTCAGTTAGTGATCAAAGGTGACTGCAGAAACTGACCCGTTCAGTTAGTGATCAAGGGTGACTGCAGAAACAGACATAATTCAATTAGTGATCAAGGGTGATTGCAGAAACAGACATCATTCAGTTAGTGATCAAGGGTGACTGCAGAAGCAGACATCATTCAATTAGTGATCAAGGGTGACTGCAGAAACAGACATCATTCAATTAGTGATCAAGGGTGACTGCAGAAACAGACATCATTCAGTTAGTGATCAAGGGTGACTGCAGAAACTGACCCATTCAGTTAGTGATCAAGGGTGACTGCAGAAACAGACCCATTCAGTTAGTGATTATGAGCATTTTCAAAACACCATCAAGGAGCATGCTCTGTTTTCCAAGAGGCAGACCGACAAGTTTCAGCAGACACGATGATGACTCCACAATATCGGCCACTAACGTCATTTTCAGTTTCCATCACTCCTGTCTGCATTTCGTCTCTGGGGACCCATTTTCACAGTACGACCAGACATCATGTGCAGGTTAGCTTGAACTGTCTGCACTGTCTGGCCATGGGTCCAAGTGGCCACAACACGCACTCCGCATCAAACACTCACAGTTTCAAACCTCAGACGGGCAAGAACCTGATCAATTCCCCCCCCCCCCCCCCCCCCCCCCACACACCTTTCGTTTTAGTCTCAGACAGAGGCCAATGGATGCAATGTGAAAAACAAATATTTTGTACCACAGCTATGTACACATTCAGTTCTGAGACAAAAGAACGCCGAACTCTGTTCAAACTGTCCTAACTTTAAGGAATAATAACTGGCTAGGCTGAACAACTCAATCACAAACATGTATACTGCTCACAAGAATTTAAGGAGCACTTTGTAAATCGGAGAAAGAGAGAGAGAGAGAGAGAGAGAGAGAGAGAGAGAGAGAGAGAGAGAGAGAGAGAGAGAGAGAGAGAGAGAGGAGAGAGAGAGAGAGAGAACAAATTCATTCCGTTTCAGTTGAAATTTCCAGTTTAAAGAACACCCCCCGATATTAGTAAGTCAGAAATACGATCACTACAATTAAAGAAAGTCCGAAGTGTGAGTGACCACCACTGTCGTGGTTGTAGTCCAAGCAACGCTGCCTCGTGGACATGAACAGCCTCTTCGGATCTTCTAAGGGATCTCTTGCCGCTCCCGCTGCAGAATTTGGAACACGTCTGGTTGACCATAAGGTGGCAGTGGGTGGCTCGCATTGGTCGCCACAACACATCCCGCTGATGTTGTATGGGACAGAGATCGGGTGAACGTGCTGGCCAGTCCATCTGGTGACTCCTTCCTGTCTCAGGACGTCGTTAACGACACTGACCCACGGCCTGCAGGACATCGCCCTGACCCAGGACAGCGCCCTGACCCACGGCCTGCAGGACAGCGCCCTGACGCAGGGCTAGCAGCGCTGGCAGAGCGTGTGGCTGCAGACCGCCATCTCTGTGGCCAGTGCCGGTCACATTCCCCTGGACACGGGGCAGGGTGTTCTGTGGTCAGTCCGAAGCCACCCCATGCCATGAGCTACCCGACCGCGATCCCTCACACACGAATTAAGCCACCCCACACCAAGAGCTACCCGATCGTGATCCCTCACACACGAATTAAGCCACCCCACACCATGAGCTACCCGATCGTTGACCCGAGCTACCCGATCGTGATCCCTCACATACGAAGCCACCCCACAACATGAACTACCCAATCGTGATCCCTCACACACAAAGCCACCCTACATCACGAGCTACCTGACAGTGCTCCTTCACACACAGAGCCACCCCACACGATGAGCTACCCGACCGTGATCCCTCACACACAAATTAAGCCACCCCACACCATGAGCTACCCGATCAAGCACCCTCACACACGAAGCCACCCCACATCATGAGCTACCCGATCGTGATCCCTCACACACGAATTAAGCCACCCCACGCCATGAGGTACCCGATCATGCTCCCTCACACACGAAGCCATCCCACATCACAAGCTACCCGATCGTGATCCCTCACACACGAATTAAGCCACCCCAGGCCATGAGGGACCTGATCATGCGCCCTCACGGAAGCGATCTCCGTGGGCGTCTCCAGACTCGAACTCTCGTGTGTCGTTGAAGGACAGGGCGAATGGAGACTCATGAGTGAAGACCACCTGGCCACTGTTGCCTCGTCCAAGGCAGGTGACGCCGAGAACAGGCCAGACGAGCAGCACGTGTGCCAGGGTCAGGGGAGGTCGGACTGCTGGTCAGACGTCTTGACCAGATGTTCTTCTCATCAATCTGGTTGTAGATGGTCTGGTCGCTGACGTTCACGTTGCCTGCTGCCCGTTGCCTGCTACCCGCGGCAGTTCACTCCTCAGTACATTTCAAGATTTGCGGTGGCTGTTCTGTTCCTGATGATGATGTAGAGCTTCATGTCCTCGGATGTCGGTTGACAAATTAGGGACAAACTGTGACCAGTGCCTAAGCATGGTTCGATATTGCTTTACGTCCACGGAAACCGTAAGGCTCATTAGGACGGAAAGCCCAGGACGGCCACCTCGACTTTCACACAGCTCCTGAACTCCGAGTTCCGTCCCTGAGGGACGCGAGGGCAACACATGTCTTGCTGCCTGGAGGTGGACCTGCCCCGTCTTGTGTGCCTTTTCTCTGACACACTTCCGGTGTTGGCAAATCGGTCCCTGAGCCGCTAAATGACTGATTGGCTCACTACAACTAGTACCAGACGTCTGGCAACTTCCCGCACCGTACTCCATCACTCAGCCATGCCAGCGCACGCCTTCAGTCAGCATCGCTGGGTGGTCGTCTGAGAGGCACGGTTACAACAGCACCAGAAATTAGGCAACGAACACCCCTCAGTCTAGCTAAGCTCTCTGAGCTGTGTTTAGAACTGAAACGGCTTTCACGTGCAATGCAGTTGTGTTTCGGTCTAAACCTGTTGTCTCAGCTACACGCTTTCAAAATGGGGCTTTTTTTTTTTCTTTCTTTTTTTTCTTTCTTTTTTGAGGGGGGGGGGGGGGGGGGGCGGGGGGCGTTGTTGCGTTTGTTTTGCTGTGCACTGTAGCACGATTAACAGTGACAGAGGTGAGTACTTGCCAACAGCATGTGTCATCTTACAGTGCCTGTTATTGCCAGTTCAAAATTAGGATAACAGTTTTAAATCTTTGCACAATACCAATTTTGCAGCGGATACATAAAATGCAGATGGCCTTTAAATTCTTTTGAGTAGTATAACATTGACCATTCGGTTTACAGTCCATACGTACCTCATGGTAGGAAATCCCTTGTACATATCCGCAATGATGTTGACTATCGCCCCGCCGTGATCTTTCATCCACTGGTTGTAGGCTGAAACAATTTGCAAAATCTCTGTGGACTTAAAAACTTACCAACATCGATAAAAAGTATACTAAAAAAGAGTTTTAAAACATCTAATAAACATTAAAAAATCCAAATGGCAAAGCCAGGTACCTAATCGAAGGGAGTTAATCGACTGTGTACAATTGTTGTCATGAGGCTGATTGCAGTTATTTCCCTTCCTCCCAAATTGGAGAACAACTTCTAGCTGTGACTAAATCAATCAATACTTTAATGATCCGTCAGCCTCAAAAGAATTTGACTACCCGTTGGCTATCAATTCCTCTGGCACGTGAGAGTAACTGTAGTATAAGAAAGTGTGCACAGCTCCAGCCAGCATGTGTACGTTGTCACAGACACACATGCCTACAGTCAAACCTCATTTTCCTCACACCTATTTTTGAATGATCTCAAAATAAAATAAAAAAATCGGATTTCCTACTAAATTCATATGCTGTTAAAAAATGTGTTCTGTGTAGATAATCACCACAGGGAATACACACAGGGTATTTTTTCTCCTTTTAATAAAAAAAGAAGATGAAAACGTATGGGTTACACATGAATGGTCACTATGTATAATTATAATCATGTTAGAAAAGCCTCTTCTCTTCTGTTTGAGCAGCAAGATGGTAGACATTCATTTAAATTGGTGTTATATGATGTAGTCTGTTTTCAGGTCATTCAGCCCACAAATGTCAGAATTTGGTGACATACATTTGCCAAGTGGAGGTTTCAGATCAGAGAACTGTAGAGTTCACGATGACTGTGGATGTAACTGACCTTCTCTATAGTGGAGTTTGACTTTTGACTACATACATTTGTCAAGCAGAAGTTTGAGATCAGAAAATGACAAGAGTTCATGATGAATGTGGATGTAACTGCACGCTGACCTTCTCGGCAGCAGAATTTGACCACATACATTCATTAAGTGGAGGTTTCAGATCAGGGAAAGGTAAAAGTTCATGATGGATGTGAATGTAACTGCACACTGACCTTCTCGGTAGCAGAATTTGACCACATACATTCATTAAGTGGAGGTTTCAGATCAGGGAAAGGTAAGAGTTCATGATGGATGTGAATGTAACTGCACGCTGACCTCTGCAGCGGAGAAAGGTATGAGTTCATGTGGATGTGTGGATGTAACTGACCTTCTTTGCAGAAGAAAGGTGTGGGTGCATGTGGATATGCGGATATAACTGACCTGGTGTGAATGTGAGAAAGGTGTGAGTTCATGTGGATGTAACTGACCTCTGCAGCAGAGAAAGGTGTGAGTTTGTGTGGATGTAACTGACCTCTGCAGCAGAGAAAGGTGTGAGTTTGTGTGGATGTAACTGACCTTCCCTGCAGCAGAGAAAGATGTGAGTTCATGTGGATGTGTGGATGTAACTGACCTCTGCAGCAGAGAAAGGTGTGAGTTCAAGCGGATGTGTGGGTGTAACTGACCTCTGCAGCAGAGAAAGATGTGAGTTCATGTGGATGTGTGGGTGTAACTGACCTTCCCTGCAGCAGAGAAAGATGTGAGTTCATGTGGATGTGTGGGTGTAACTGACCTTCCCTGCAGCAGAGAAAGATGTGAGTTCATGTGGATGTGTGGGTGTAACTGACCTTCCCTGCAGCAGAGAAAAGTGCCCGTCAAGTTGGTGTCCACCACAGCTTTCCATCCCTTGTGAGAGATGCTGGCTGCTGGACTGAGGAACTGGCCCCCGGCGTTGTTCACCAGGAAATCTAAACGACCAAACTGCTGCAGCGTGCCGCCCACCAGCTGACACACCTTCAACAACAACAAAAAAGATGGCTTTTCAACTGAAGATATATATAGACTATTGTCCTTGATGTTGCCCCTTTAAGCCTGTGTGTGTGTGTGTGTGGGTGTGGGTGTTATATATATATATGATACACACACACACAGACACACATACAAAGAGACTTCAAGGGGCAACATCAAGGACAATACTCTGTTGTTAATCAATATTTGCTATTGTGGTTCCCTTGAGTATTGAACCAGTAAGCTCTCAAACTAAGCAACAGTATATGTGAGGACTTCAAAGCTACCACAAGAGATATTAAGATTCATAATTAAAATTGTTATTGTCCATGCTAAAAGTATACATGGGTATTTGCCTTTTGGCAGCAAATAATGAAAACTTTAAACTAGTTTACACACACACACACACACACACACACACACACACACACACACA
>OY757553.1:16719596-16721674 GCA_963584105.1 Alviniconcha strummeri
GCAGGGTATTGCAGGCCCAGATTTTAGCCGTATTTCGTCGTGTTTTACTTTCCGAACACTCACTGCGAACTCCTGAGGCGTAAAATCGCCTCTTTGGATGTCACTGCCTATACCGGCCCCAACTGAGGCCACAGCCGTGAGAACTTCTTTGACCTGGCAAAACCTATGCAGACCCGGCCATTCTGAGTTGCGGCTGCAACGTTTTGAACTCTTTTTGCGCTGCGTGTGGTGCATTATCCGACTACAAAAGGGAAAGCACTTGGTGTCTTCAGTGGTGAGGGCTGTAACGCTCGATACTGACAATTCTTTTTTCCCAGTCCGGCTGAGTGTTTTTATGTAACCCGTCTTTTGTAACCAAACTTAGAATTGTGGTGCACCACCACGAGCCGGATTGTCATGCGAAAAAACAACAACTGGGATTGTATCTTCAAGGTCAAGGTCACAGTGTGGGCTTATATAATCAAAATATGACGGTTTCTACTGTTATTTATTAGTTCTAAACTAATGACTCTTTTGTAGCCAAACTCAATTTGATGGTAGATCATCATAAAAAGAAAGAAGTGTCAGTCCAGTAAAAATATTGGATTGCTATGTTCAAGGTCTATGTCACAGCCAAGGTTAAATATTTCAATAAATGTTAGTTTGGATGGTATATCAAGTTATGAATCACTGAACCTTTTGTAAGCAAACCCAGTATGGTGATAAGCCAAAGAGTGCGAAAAATTGGTTGCTATCTTCAAAAAGGGGGATTTCCCCGAAAATGTGCATACTGTGTGTCCGTGTAAAAATAAATAAGCGTTCGTTTGAACCTTTTTGTGTTTGGATCTTGCTATCTTCAAAGTCAAGGTCACAGTAACCGAGTTTGGGTTCATACAATGAAATCTTGACTATTTCTAGAATATGTTCTGAACTGTTGATGTCAATTGGCACCAGCTTGGTTTCACAGTGCATGTGCTTGAGTGTCTTGTGAAAAGGTTGCTTTGCAGTATTCAAGGTCAAGGTCACAGTGGAGGTTCTGAACTTCAGTGAATGTTTGCCCGGTCGATATCTCTGATCGGTCAAACTTAGTATGATGATGTATCATCATCAGCCAGAGTATCAGTCAGACTGAAATATCATTTTGCTATCTTAGGGGTCAAAACCATATCATTTCTACTAGATCTTCAGAAATACTGAAAGTTTTGCAACCCAAATTAATTTCATGTTACCTCACCACAAGACAGGGTAAGACACCGTGAAAAGATTTGATTGATTTTACTCAAGGCGTGAGACAGAGGATATGGCTTTGGTGACTGTGGACTAGATTGCTGCACTCTTGGCCATCCCAATGACTAAAGCAGGGGTCAGTACAGGTTGCAATCAATAAAATGTGAAAACAACATTGCTTTTGTAATGAATATGCTTGTTTATTAAGTTTTTTGGTCAGTTGTTCATTTTGTGATTCTCTATCCTTTTTTACTTGTGTGTGCGTGTGTGAGGGTGTTTTATCTTCTTCTATTTTCTGTGTGTGTGCGTGCTTGCGTGCGTGCGTGCGTGCGTGTGTGTGCGTGTGTGTGTGCGTGTGTGTGTGTGTGTGTGTGTCTGGGTTAATGAAAAACACACAGAAGAACAGAGAGAAATACAGTAAGAGAGGGGTAAGATACATACAGATAGAGAGAACTGAGTAGAGAAAGACAACTGAGAAAAGAAGCCAACAAGCAAACGAGAAAAATGCATTGTTTTTGTCTTCGGAAGATGTTATTTCCAAACTTCAAAGCGTTCGTCTGTACAGACACTCAAACGCCAAATTCAAAACTCCTCAGCGAGGCAGAATCGAACCTTCCATTATAATATCTGTATTGAGACCCAAGGACGAAACTGATAAAAAATACGATCCAAAGCCGACCTTTCCCACAACACTGATTCAACCAGCCAGCGACGGTACGGTAACTTAAGCGCTGCGTCTGCCGAATGAGTAAGTGTAGGACACGCCACCCGACCAGCCACCCTGTCCGTAGGATGCGGAGGCACCAAAATTGTGGTTCCCGCTATTGTAGGACAAGGAGCCGCCCAAGCGGTTGCTGTTGACGTCATAGTTC
>OY757553.1:16721874-16734374 GCA_963584105.1 Alviniconcha strummeri
AATTATGAATGATAACTGTTCCTGAGCCAGCTAAGAAAATATTGTGAAAAACATGTAATTTTTGTTTGTAGAATCAGATCAATCGTTTGCAGTCCTCAATACCAGTATTTATTTTATCTTCACCGACCATTGTCCTTGTTCAAATGAGTGACCAGAATATGGTAAACGAACTCATTCCGAGAATTAGTCCGAAACGCTTTGGCACACGTTCTGTTTGTGCAGACCTTTGTACTGTCGATTGCTACACATACTGCAACAAAGTAGAAATTCATATTCCTGCTATTACTACTGTTGCTACTCCTACTACAACAACTACTACTACCAACATCAACGGCTCTACCACCGCTGGCTCTACCACCGCTACAACTGCTACTACATGTTCCCTCAGTTGGGTATTGCGGACGCTGAAAGTAAAGTCCCCTCTGCTGAGAACCCAGACCTGACAAATGTCCTCCCGTTAAAGCCTGGAGTAGGTCAGAACATAATACAGCCATGCGTGCTTCGCCAACATTGAACTGTGCTTCGATAATCGGCACTGGTCACAGTTTGTCTCTGATATGTCAACCGACATCCGAGGACATGAAGCTCTGCTTCAGCACTTCGCCAACCACCCCGGCCATTGTGCCTTCATTTTGTTTCCTCCATATCCTGTCCTGCTTTTTACCTGCGTTAGTTTTGGCTAACACAGTTTCTCGTACGGGACCGTGGAATACAGCAGGTCGCTCTGCTCATAGTCACAATTAGCGAGTTAAGCAGGTTCCCGTGTTGAGTGGCTACAGAATATAAACAGATACACCAAAACCTGCGTTATTGTACACTGATACGATTACAACTACCGCTGTTCCTGCTGTTATACTCACCAGCACAACTATTACTACCAGCAACTATTATAACATTCTTAACATTGTTTTACTTCAACTCCTTGTCTATCCTCTTCTTTACTTCCTTCTAATTATTTTCACTCTTCTTACACCCGACCAAGACTGTCTGTCGAAAGAGCTTGTGTTCCATTGTTCCTTGTGTGTCGTCGTGGAGGCGAGTACATTTCTCTAGAGATGTTCTGTTACTACCAGCACCAACGATACTACTACTACTGCTGCTGCTACTACTACTACTACTACTACTACTACTACTACTACTACTACTACTACTACTACTACTAATACTACTACTACTACTACTACTACTACAGGATCCCAGCAGTTGGTCTTTATATTGCCTCATTAAGATGAGTTCGCACTGTTACACGTTGTATGTGATTGTTTTGGTTTTTGTTGTTGTTGTTTGTGTGTGTGTGTGTGTGTGTGTGTGTGTGTGTGTGTGTGTGTGTGTGTGTGTGTGTGTGTGTGTGTGTGTGTGTGTGTGTGTGTGTGTGTGTGTGTATGTGTGTGTGTGTGTGTGTATGTGTGTGTGTGTGTATGTGTGGGGGGGGGGATGTATGTGTGTCTGTGTTTGTTTGTCTGTCTGTCTGTCTGTCTGTCTGTCTGTCTGTCTGTCTGTCTGTCTGTTCGTGTTTGTGTTTGCACATAACGGTATCTGGATTTGTGCTCGTCTATCTGTGGTTTTGTCGCCGGGCTGGGAAGGGGGAAGGAAGTGGCGCTGGAGGGGGTGGCGGTTATATGTGTTAATAACCAGGTGGTGGGAATAGCAACTCGAAGAACACACACATGTGAACAGAGAGCCCACAAGGAGAGGAGGAAACACAGAGAGAGAGAGAGAGAGAGAGAGAGAGAGAGAGAGAGAGAGAGAGAGAGAGAGAGAGAGAGAGAGAGAGAGAGAGACAGAGACAGAGACAGAGAGACAGAGAGAGACAGAGACAGAGACAGAGACAGAGACAGAGAGAGACAGAGAGAGACAGAGAGAGAGAGAGAGAGAGAGAGAGAGAGAGAGAGAGGTACAGACGGAGCGGAAACACAGAGAGACAGACAGATCGCGCGCGAGGAAGAGAGAAACTGACAGACATAGAGAGCCACAGAGAGAGGGGAGAAACGAAAGAGAGAGAGAGAGACCGCGCAACACACACACACACACAGTACGTCTTACACTTTTACATTATTTGACATGTGTAACGCAGTTAAGTTATATACCTTGACCACTCCCTTAACCGCAATGCTGCTCATACACGTTAGTCGCTGACTTAACTGTAGTAATTCTAGTAATTGTGTTAATTGTTCAGAAGGGAAAACAATGTCAAACTCAGATTTAAGCTGTTCAAACAAAGTGATAATCAATTCCAATAAATACAAAAGATGTTGGTCCTTTTTTTCCTTCTTCTTTTGTTGTTGTTATTTGTTGTTGTTGTTGTTGTTGTTGTTGTTGTTGTTGTTGTTGTTGTTGTTGTTGTTGATTTGTTGTTGTTTGTTTTTCGTTGTTGTTTTGTTTGTTTCTTGTTTGCTTGTTGTTGTTGTTTTACATGGCTACTGCACTCAGAGGTGTCCAGCCGTCGTCAGTAGAAACGGATATGATTTTGTGGTTTGGCTGGTTTAATGCTAGCAAGCAGTGACACCAAGATTTCAATATTCCGGATGCTGTTTATATCAGTTGGAATACTGGCAGCACTGTGGCAGTGAAATTGCTTATGACTACAGAAAGATTGTGACTGATTTCATAATCAGTTCATCCGGATGAACTCGCACACCTTCGACAAGTGGGACTGAATATCTGCAGATAAGAATCATACCAAAGTGAAAATTTTAATATGGAGAGACTGCATGCGTATTCAGGGAAAATACTTTTTTTATAGGTGCTATGGTGTGTAATGTGACAGTAATCTGAATATTTCAACGGTAAACAGCACTTAAACATCGTAGCGATCAATTCTGTTAAATACATACTTTGCATGCAGTAAAGCATACGTGAAGTATTTTGCAATGCTATGATTATAGAATAGTTTCAAAAATAAAAAAGTAAAGCTCTTCATGACTTTCATATCAATCGTAGTTTACAACATCATGCTTGCAAGTTACTAGTAACATGACAAAGCTTCGACTGCAGTCTAGAGAAGGCCTTTCAGTATAGAATAATAATAATAATAATACCATCGTCACCACCGCTACCAAGGCAACAGTGCATAATTTCTCATATAGGGTATATATGAATGACTTCTTACCTGGATATTTGTTTGCTATTGTTGTAATTTAAGGATGTTTTATGACTGGCGTGAATGTGTGATGAGTGTACTTGGCACCACAAAACATTCCTCGCGCAGTTGTTTTGACACTTGGCAAAACAGTTGCATTGTTTTGTAGAACACTGAGTGTGACACGCACAAAATGAAACCCGAAAAAGCTGTGTATGAGTTTGGAATCAAGCGTAATTTACCACATGCTTGCAGATCTCTGGTAACAAACATGGTGACAAGAAAAAGCCAAGACAAGACCTTTGAAACTGAAAACAATATAAATCTTTTAGTAATTACATAAAATCTCGAATTTGAGTTATTATCTGTTTTACCCTCTGTCTAAGGCCAGTTAAGGCTGTCCATCTTTGGCAAAATAGGTTTTGAGAGCGTTCAGATTTATTCCTTACAGTAAGGAAAGAAAACCGACCCATAATTGAATTTCTTCGTTTAAACGAAACGATATCATATTTTCCCCTGCTTTGCAATAATGAAAGCGGAGCGTAGTTTTAATGGCTCAATCCCGTCTAACGCTCTGGAAATGCCACGGAAACAGCGGGGTTCGTGAAGGGCGGTGGAACTGGTTACAAAAGTTGTTGTTTTTTCAGCATAAGTGCACAGTTATTCACAAGGATAAAAAACGAACAACTTTATAATTATTAGGATAAGAGATGGCGGTGTATTGCTTTGTGTATTTTATGTAACCCGATTTGTATACTTTTACCTCTGAACTGTTCAGTTGTTTAATGTTTTACTTGGTCTTTGAGCGAATGAGAAAGACAAAATTTCTTTTTGTTCATTTGCTATGAATAATAAAGTTCTTTTGACTTTGAATAAAGCGGTAGTTTGAAGGAAAATGGGACATTAAATCTAGACTCTGCAGAGAGACTTTCTGTAATCTGTGCGAGTGTGGGTGTGTGCTCGTGTTTCCGTGTACGTGTATGAGCGCTCGCGCGTTTGTGGTGTGTGTGGTGGGCAGGGTATGAGTGTGTGTGCCTGCCTCAGTGTGTGCGTGCGTGCGTGCGTGCGTGCGTGCGTGCGTGCGTGCGTGCGTGCGTGCGTGCGTGCGTGCGTGTGTGTGTGTGTGAGTGTGTATATGTGAGAGAGAGTATGTGTTTGTGTGTGTGTGTGTGTGTGTGCGTGTGTGCGTGCGTGCGTGTTACACACCAGCAAATAGAAAGGAAGAAGAAGAAGAGTGAGGGACAGCCGTGACAACGGCTTCTATCACACTCCTCGTTTTCATTAACCGTCGCTCTCCTGAGAGTACAGCCCTTTGCCACCACTGACACCTCATTCCTTTAGCAAGGTGTCAAATCACCGGACATTGTCTGAACACGGGCAATGTTAAATTAAAGTTCGAAGGGAAAGGTACAGGTTAGCGGCTCTCTTTGTTGTCCAGTCTGGTTCCAAACATTTAAAAGTTTAATAGAATGCTATTCATTGTAAAAAAAACACACTCTCTTTTGTCATAATAAACAGTGTTCGTTTTAACCTTTTATGTGTTTAGGCCTTGCTTTAGAAAGCTAGCAGTCATTCTTGTTTAAGATTTCTTTTTAAAATCCAAACTGGGACTTCTCCCAACAGGAATTTCTGGTAGCTTTTTTCACAGAAAGTCAGGTGCACCAGATTCGTGCCGGCCAGACTAAGAATTGATTCCTAATGGTAAAGGAACTTCTACAAAATCTGACCAGGACAACATTTTCCGCTGCCATGGAATCTCTAACGTGCGCATGCCGTTAGTACACGGGACCGCGAGTCTTCAGCTCAGTCACAGGTCCTTGGCAATGAGTTCAGAACCTTGACACTTGGGAGAGGGGAGGATTTCACAACCTTGACACTAGGGAGATGGGAGGAGTTCACTACCTTGACATTAGGGAGAGGAGAGAAGTTCACAACCTTGACATTAGGGAGGGAAGTTCACAACCTTGACACCAGGGAGAGGGGAGGAATTCACAACCTTGACACTAGGGAGAGGGGATGAGTTCATAACTTTGACACAAGGGAGAGGGGAGGAGTTCATAACCTTGACACTAGGGAGAGAGGAGTTCATAACCTTGACACTAGGGGGGTCATAACCTTGACACTAGGGGGGGAGGAGTTCATAACCTTGACACTAGGGAGGGGGGGGGTTCATAACCTTGACACTAGGGAGAGGTGAGGAGTTCACAACCTTGACACTAGCGATAAAATAACAATTAGACGGTGATAAATGAAGGTATTGTACTTATCCGATTGTGGTTAGGATGTGTTGAATGCCTGGAGTGTGTCATATTAAATTAGCATTCTTTTTAATTGCTTATGTGTTGGGATATCGGTTGAGAACGCTAGGTTCAGGTGTGTGTGTGTTTTTCTTTTTCTTTTCCGTAAACTGGCTTGATGTCGGTATCACCGGCGTGGTACTGACACACAGTATCACATGTTTTGGAACCTGTTCACATTCCGCGGACTCTTCAAACGGCATCCTGTAGTGAAGTCAAGTAAGTAAGCAACTTGCTGTTTTTCGCTCAGTCAGCCATTACGGCTTTGTCAGGGCGAGAGAGGAGACAGACAGACAGACAGACAGACAGACTGACAGAGAGAGACAGAGACAAAGAGAAAGAGAGACTGAGAGAGACACACACAGAGACAGAGAAGTGGGGAGTGGGGGGGGGGGGGAGTGAGTAAGTAAGCAATCTAGAGTTTTGCGCCCAGTCAACCATTACGGTTATATCAGGGCGATGGTGAAGTCAAATGAAAAGTTAACTGCTAAAGGGTTAAAAGTAAGATACCTATTAATTCTCGCAATCATGGAATCTTGGCAATAATCACAATCTCACTTACATTGTCGGGAAAGTCGACCACAGTCGAAATGTGTTTCTGATTGGTCATTAACAAGCAAATCGCTGAAAAAGAAGCTGTTAGGGTATAAAAGACCACGTGTCTGCACTCATACAAGGCAGATGTAAGATGCTTTCGCCAGGAGCAGCCGTTGAGGTAAGTCGCAATCCAACAGTTCACGGAAGACGTTATTAACGTGTCAGGGTCACCTCGTGACGAATCAGACATTCAACTCTGTTATACCGGTTAAAAAGACAAGTCACTGATTCACAAGTTTCTCTAGTTCACCGTTAGAACGTAAAAAACAAAACAAAAAAACAAACATTATATATATAAAATGTGTGGGTACGTCACAAACCAATTTCCATTTGATTCTTTATAGAACCTGTCTATATTTTGGAGGCAATCATGACGGGAACCTGCTCAGGCTGCTTGTGAATATGTCCTGGTTGGCCTAATGTATTTCGCGGGCCCAAACGAGAGGGTTTAGACCGCAAATGGAGGGGTTGTTAAAAGAGGAAGAACATTTAAACATTTGATTCTTCCAAGCACTGGATACCAAGCCAATGGAACAATGCACCTGAACCTAAAGCAGAATTATATTTTTTATTTTTTTACCGTTTAACTCTTGTTTAAGCGTTGTTTTGAAGTTGAAAAATGGGCTGATCCTGAGAATTCGCATGCTGTGTTTTGTTGTAATAAATAGCAGGGGTTTATTCCTCTCTTCTTTTTTTTCTTCTTTTTTTTTTAAATAATATTTTTTAACCTTTTCTAAGTGTTGAAATCTTGTTTCAGCACGTTAGAAGTAATTCTTGTTTCAGATTTTTTAACATTAATTTTTACATAAAAACAACGGCCACGAAATCGGGAGGTACGTAACGGCCAGCTAGGTAAGACTTGTTCAGAATATACAAAATGAATGCAAAGTTATACCAAATTGCAAAGTAAAAGTAACGCTAGTGAGTTTAAAAACTCGTGGGCTACATTATGTCCAACAAGGATTCCAAGATTGCGACACCAGCCAGTGTTCCAAAAGTGCGACACCAATCAGTGTTCCAAGAGTGCGACACCAATCAGTGTTCCAAGAGTGCGACGCCACCTAGGGTTCTAAGATCGTGACACCAACTAGTGTTCCAAAATTGTGAAGCCAACTAGGGTTCCAAGACTGTGACACCAACTAGGGTTCCTAGATTGTGACACCAACTTGGGTTCCAAGATTGTTACGTCAACTAGGGTTCCACGATTGTGACGCCAACTAGGGTTCCAAGATTGTCACACCAACCTGGGTTCCAAGATTGTGACGCCAACTAGGGTTCCAAGACTGTGACACCAACTGGGGTTCCAAGATTGTGACACCAACTAGGATTCCAAGATCGTGACACCAACTAGGGTTCCAAGATTGTGACACAATCGTTTGAAATAAGATCCATTCAAAAAGAAGAGGAGAAGCGGTTCTTTCCCAACTAAACATAACTGTGAGTCATTCATATCTAACGTACTCGTTTTTGTTAAAAGGAGAAAAACGCCCTGTGTGTATTTCCATTTATGAGTTTCATGCATTAGAAAAATTTATTTTACCTTCTGTGGATTTAGCGGAGTTCAGAGAAAAATATTTTCAGACATGGTCTCTGAGAATGTTGCCGAGGAATACCTGTATGGAAGATTTTTTCCCCATTCCTTACGGAAACAAGTGTCATTCATTGGTTGTAAAAGGATTGTATAACTGTGTCTATACAATGTTGTGTCCCACTTTATTTTGTTTTGTGATATGATGACTTTTGTTCTCCCTGATGTGATTCGTAAATGTTTGATCTAAAATACCCTTTGTTCGTCCTTCGATGACTCTATGCGGTTGACAGCCAGGATTTTAAAATAAACGAACTAACTAACCACGGCATAATTTAACAGATATCCAATGAAAATCATTTTTCTAACAGCTAATATTAGCTAACGTTTCGCCTATTTTGTTAGGACTTATCGGCTAAGAACACACTCACATTACTTGTTTTACATGTTGGTGATCCATTTTAATTGTTGGTATAATTTTATATGCACGGTATTAAAAATGATAGCAATGGCTGAGACACAAAAACAAAGCACGGATAAACAAACAAAAGGTAAATGTAAGAACATGTTGTTGTTGTTTTTTTGTTTTTTATTGGGACGTCCGACATGTGTGTGTACATTCGTAATCGCTGTGTAACGATGCCAATCAATCAAAACGGTATTTGTATGGCGCAAATCAATAAACATTCTAGGCACCGCATATAGTGCACTACTACTATAAAACTATCGGGGGGAAAGTCATACATGTCCTTAAATTAAAAATGTATTATGTAATAACAATACTAGCGCACGCCTCTTACAGAGACACCCCCTACACACACACACACACACACACACACACACACACACACACACACACACACGCACACGCACGCACGCACGCACGCACGCACGCACGCACGCACGCACACACACACACACACACACAACGTCTACAGACTTTCCACCAGCGTTACGGCTTAATCAGGGAAATGTCGATAGACTCTCTACCAATAGCGTTAGGAATTAACCATGAAAATGTCTATAGTTTCCACTAGCAGTGGAGATTATTCAGGGACAGAGCGGTTCGGCCGTCGCTGGCTGTCCTTGAGGCAAACTTCTAAGTCGGTACGCGAGCGTGAAGTAAAAGACAACGATACACAATTATCCCCAACACTTTTATTTCCACAGATGGCGTTACAGACACACGGAAAGCAGCCCCCTTCAGCCAAGTTCGGCATTCCTTCAACGTGTTTCATAGTGCTGTTGACGATGTTATTCATAAGTTCATCCTTGGAAGAAATAACGACCGCGGCTGCGTCGCTTGTAAAGTCTGGATCATCACCAGCCAAACCAGATTCGAGCCAACAAAAAGGTCTCGCGACCACGTTGATGCCACAAATATCACCCAAAGAGACAGCTTCAAAACAGCAAGCAAGGCTCGCGACCTCTGCGTGCTCGGAAACACCACCAGCTAAAAATGAACCAGTCCACCCGTCCAGAAACCCAACACCTGCAGAACTACACCAAGTCCCACTGGAACTGGCTACGGCACTTACTCAGCACATCGGTTATTCAGTGTCCACAGAAATGTCACAGTCGTCGTCGACGTCGTCGTCAGAATTCCAAACAATACAGACGTCTACCACATCGTCAATGACACCCCCAAACTACTGGACATCACCAACAATATTTCCGGAGACGTCCACACTGACAGCGTTTTCTCCCTCAGTTTCACCACGAAAGAAGACATCATCGTCGAGGACATCCGAAATACTGACAGAAAAAACACCAGTAGCGGCTGCGTCCACTTCCACAGAAATGACTGCCACAAGCCTCGATTATAAATCAGAAGAACTTTCCAACTTCAACTATCCAGCCACTTCAGACGGGTTTTATCCCACCACAAGCCCGACAGAAAATGCATGGTCCAATTTATCTACGACTGTGGCGTGTAATGTGTCCTGTGAGCCTGTTGATCGGTTCATCACTGGCATGGCGGGAGTTGTAGACTGGGTTGGTCCGCGGGAAGGATGTTACGCTTCGTGGATATATCATATCAATGTTCCAGAAAGTTACGGCATTGTCGCCAAACTCCAACACGTTGAATTAAAAGCGGATTTCTTCATTGAATTCCAGGGCATCATGAAGGGACCTCACTTCGAATACGGCGTCACCTACAGAAACATTTCCCTCCAAAACTCGCTCAACGGCTTCGATCCTATCATCGTTTACGAGCGCGAGTTGAGAATCATAATCAATACACCTGAGCCTCCCTACGGAGAACACTTGGCAAAGCTAACGGTAAGCTTTCGCGCCCAGCTCTTGGCGTCCATGCCAGCTCGGATCTTCGTAGAGGACGGTGCGCCAAGGGAGAGCTGGAGGCTGTATGACTGCTCTGCTGGGTACGGCGTGCACATCCCAGAAGAACTGATGTGCAACAAGATTGAGCAGTGCGCGGGAGGTGAGGACGAGGTAAACTGTGAATACAGACAGGACGGCTGCGGGGACTGGATACCGTACGGAGAGAAGTGTCTGAAGATTACCTTCGCGCTGAGGACCCGCGCTATTCCCGGCCACCATCACGTGACGATGCCGCGCGAAGCGGAAGCCAAGTGCAGGTCAGAGCACGAGGCTGGTCTGGCCACGCTCCCTGACGCTGAGGGAATCGACATGGTCACTGACATGATACGACAAAGCGGCTTCACTTCTGCAGCGATTGGAATCAGGAAGTTCAAGCCTTCTTCTCCGAAGCTGACACATCTGTACAAATACATCTGGCAGTGGGGAGGGGTGGGCGGTCCCCTTGCTTACGAACAGCAAAGGCTACAGAGAGACAAGCCTCTGCTAGGCTGCGGCATGCTAAGCGTCTTCCCCATGCCCCGGATCGTTCCCATAGCCTGTGTTTTACCCGCCAAGACACCAGCTGGTTATGTCTGCATGAAAACGAACGCCATACACTCAAACCCAGAACCACCACTCGCTAGAACAAAGCTGACCTTCTTTAACGCCACGGTTTCACCACCTGAGAATCTGAGCTTCAAGCAATGTCTTGACGGTTCGTTCGTTCAAACATTTCATCCGTGCAAATGGGGTGAGGAAGTCGCATCTACACCTGTAGACAAGTTCCCTTTCTTCCACTGTCGGTTCGGCCCTCCAGTGCACTACACTTTAGTTTGTGACGGAGTAGAAGACTGCGCAGACGGAAGTGACGAAATCGCATGCGCAGAACCCAGGTTTCCGCCCCTGAAAGAAACATCGTTCGTGTGCCAGACATTCCAGCTGGTTGCACTGTCTCAACGCTGTAATGGAGTGCCGGATTGTATGGACGGAAGTGATGAGAACTACTGCAGCTCTTGCGGAAAATACATGTCAATGTGCCCAGGTGTTGGCTGTGTACCCGTGACTTCTGCTGAATCATTTGACACCTGTCCACTTATGGGTGCTTACTCATCTCCTCGTCCCTACCTTCACAGGCCTGCTGTCTTGATTCTCGATGGGTTTGGCTGGTTTCGTTTACAGCCAACCGACGACAACTGCACCGAAGGCCACTTCAAATGTCACGAGGGACTGTGCATTCCTTCCTATTTGCTCAACAACGGCGAGATGGACTGCCTTCACGGCGACGATGAAAACATCGCAGAGGAAAGTATGACATGTCCCGGTTACTATCGCTGTCAGGACTTTGGCATGTGTGTCCACCCTGAGCTTCTGTGTGACGGAATACACCACTGCCCTAACAAAGACGACGAGAAGTACTGCAACGTGTCTTGCCCCGGTAATTGTACCTGCCAAGCCTATGCCTATAGCTGCCGGGCCACGTTCAACCCTTTTAACCACACACAGGTAAGGTATTTAGATCTAAGCAGAGCGGAGAACCCGGGTCCCTTTCTTCAATACGTTCACGTCTTGGAATTCCTTCGCTTTCTGAACCTGTCCAGATGCGGCCTGCGTAGCGTAGCGCTGAGAGACATGCCGCAGCTGAACGTGCTGGATCTGAGCCACAACCATCTCAAAAGCCTGCCCTCGTTCAATCTGTCAGGACTGTCGGGCGTGACCTGGCTGGACCTGTCAGGTAATCCTTTTGTGTCAGTGATAGACTCAACATTCGTCATGTTTGTCAGGTTTGCCAGTTTGACGCGTTTGGAAATGCTTGCCTTGACCGGTACTGATTTGGTATCCATTGAAGACAGAGCGTTGAGTTCACTCACCAGACTCGCCACTCTGGACTTGAGAAGTAATCGCCTGGAAAAATACGGCTCGGGGATATTCTGGGGCCTGAGAGATCTGCAGGTCTTACAGACGGATGACCAAAATCTTTGCTGCCAGTACTTTCACCGGACTCCGTTGCAGAGGTGTTACGCCCCGGCGGACGAACTGTCGTCGTGCAAAGACTTGCTGCAGAGCGATTTCTTCCGAGTCTTCCTCTGGCTTCTGGCTGTCCTGGCCACTACAGGCAACGCTGGAGTCCTTATCTACAGACTGAGGGCCAATGAACTAAAGACGCCGCCCGCGTTTCGTGTACTTGTGAAGAATCTGTGCGCATCGGATTTCCTGATGGGTGTGTACATGTTGATGATAGGCGCAGCGGACGCGAAGTTTCGGAACAGGTACGTTGAGGAGGAGTCTGAATGGAGGCAGAGCGCGACATGCAAGGTGGCCGGTGTCCTAGCCTTCCTCTCCAGCGAGGTGTCAGCCTTCGTCATCTGCCTCATCACGCTGGATCGTCTGCTGGTGATCTGCTGCCCGCTCAAAGTTCGCCTCCACCTCGGCAGCAGGTCCGCCATAATCATGTGCTGCTGCGTGTGGGCGGCGTGCTTGGTGCTGGCCGTGGTGCCTCTGATTGTAGGACTGCAGTTTTACGGCCAGAACGGCATCTGCCTTCCTTTACCCATCACCCGACGTCGGTTCTCGGGGCAGCGCTACGCCTTCGCCATTTTCATCGTCCTCAACTTCTTGCTGTTTGTGCTGATAGGCGGAGGGCAGGTGGCCATCTACCGCGCTGTCCGCGAAGCTGGCG
>OY757553.1:16736874-16744109 GCA_963584105.1 Alviniconcha strummeri
CGTTACAAGTGTATACGCCTAACAAAAATGCAGCCCCAATCTTGGACGTAGTCGGTTTCCCTATTCATTGACACCGTAATTGTCTTTATTGTCACTCATACTTTAGATTGGGCCTATATACATATAAATGTTTGCCCCTCCTCTTTTTATCTTTTCTTTTTTTCTTCCAAATTTGTTATTGTACTTCTAAATCTTGCTCATGTAATATTTATTGTTAAAGATACATCTACATTCATTACAACTCACACAGTATAGAAATCACCATTATTATCCATTTTGTTTATATACACCTACCCTCTTTGACGCTCCTACGTACTTGTACCCCCTTTGTATATAAACAACAATATGGCTGGTCAGTCGGCTGGTGAAAAGCTGATCATTGTTCACTCTCATGATCTCGTTATAATGTGAGTCACAATCTGTATCCTGTAATTATTTCATAAAGTCCTCGAAGAAGCCCGCTGTGAGGGCGAAAAGTACAACGTTCATTTTTCATCCCTCCCTCATATAAACAATTACAAAGAACTCTATCCATAGCACCCGATGAATCCAATATGCGGCGAACATTCGGAAATTCTCCCCTTTCTCAGCCCACCTCATTGACATCATTTTTTTTTTTTTTTTTTTTTTTTTTTAACTGAAAGGGCTCTGGTGGAGACTGTATATCTATCCATATATAGTATCGTCGAAAGAGTAGTTTAAACAATAATATGGCTGGAAAGCCGGACGGTTTCAAACTATCATCGTACATTCAGATTTTCTATTGGTTAAAAGTAAGCCGATCAAAAAAGACTGCAGAACACGTTCACGAGAAAAGAATAAATAAATACTACATACCACAGTAAAATCAAAGGAAAAGACCCACTGGTAATAGCTATAATAGCCAAAAATATCAATTGATTTGAAAGAAACCAGTGTTTCTGGGGTTCTCTGCTGTGTACTGGAAATCCTGACTTGAATATTACAGCACCTTGTTCTGTTTTTTGTGTCATTCCTACTGTGCTGCTTTATGCTGTTGTTTCCGAGTTTTGACGGAATTTACTTGCTTTAGGTAACACTGCTGGATTTTGGACTTTGACTTGTCGGTAATCGACTTCACACAAATTAGTGACTGATTTCGATACTTTGGCCTCACAAAGCCTGTGTCGTTATAGTCGTTCAACTGGCATGTCCTTGGTTTCATCTTGTTTCTGGTGAGTGTTCACTTCAAGCAACAACAAAAAACGAGTCTACGGCTAGGCTTGATTGAAGAAGAAAAGAAAAGAAAAAAATGAACGGTAAGAAACAAAACAAACAAAAAACAACAATTCACCGAGTGTGTAGCTTTGCTTGAAAAAATAACTGAGACAGGAAAAAAATCGGAAAACGAACCGAGAGTCCACATTACACCGTCACTGTGCGTATGTGTACACATGTATGCACGCGGTCATATATGTGTGTGTATTTTACCATGCTTTGAATAAAAATGCTGATCATTTTGTACGTTTTGTTTGTTTGAATATATACCATTGACTTGTATATGGGTATTTGCACGCTGCACTTTTTTCTTAAAGTTGTTAAGAGCCTCCGAAAGCGCTCTGTGAATTTGACATTATTATTATTGTGCGTGTAGCGTTGCTTGTGTGTGTAGCTTTGTTTGGAGAGTAAGTAAGTTGGTGTTTTACGCCCAGTAAGTTGGTGTTTTACGCCCAGTAAGTTGGTGTTTTACGCCCAGTCAACCGCTACGGTTATATCAGGGCGATTTGTTTGGAGAAAGAAACAGAGACAGGAAAAGAAAGAAAAACAAACAAAACAAAAAAATACGGTACACTGTCATTGTGCATGTAGCTTTACTTCAAAAACAAAATTGAAAAACAAACAACAACAAAAAACATAAATCACCGGTACACTGCCACTGTGCGCGTAGCACTGCTTGAAAAAAAGAAATGAAAAAAAGAAGAAGTCCATGGTACATCGTAACTGTGCGTTGTAGCCTTGCTTGAAAAAGAGGGGTGAGGGAGGAGGGACAGATCTCCCGGTACTCTGTCACTGTGCGTATTGTCTTTTTTTCTCTCTCTTTTTTCTGTCTTTTTTTCGGTTTGTGGATGGTAGTTCTCGTCCTCATAGGTTCGCAGTCCAGCTGTAACAGAACAGTAAATGAAGTGTGAGTAATCCAACCGTCAAGGTGAGCCAACAAACCAACCAATCAGACAACCAGACATCCACGGACCAGCCAACCACTGACCCTGCTGTCATTAAGCAATGGGGAAAGGGGGCGTGGGGGGGGGGGGGGGGGGGGCTGGAGAAAAAGAAAAAGCCAGAGCTAGGGCACGCGAATCGTGGGCATGTTTATCACAGGAACTGAATGATCGGGCAGAGAAAAATGAAATCAGGAGATCAGATTTATTCCTGTCATTAATGTTGTTGGCGTGGAAATAGTAGTAGAGTATACAGGCGTCTGCACAACACATTCGTATCTGATCTGACTACTGCACTTTTGTCCCGATACTTAAAAAAATCGAAGATGTATTTTTGTGTGTACATTGTCTTAAATGATAGCGGTGTTTGTTCCTCGTGATGTGGTCCTGTGCAGCTGACAGTTAACTAAAATCCGGTCAAGTTATTCAACTAACATACTGGACCGCTTTTGATGAAGTATCAGATTTTGTTTCAGCTAAGACATTGAGGAACTGTTTGTTTGTTTGTTTGTTTTTGTTAGTTTTCTTGCTGTTTTTATATATTTTACTTGTTTCGCCCTTGTGTTACTGGTGCGGATTCCTGTGTGTTGAATATGAAGGTCGCTTTTTTATAAACGATGTAACGTGCAAAGAATGATGATGCTTTGGTTGGTTGTTTGCTCTTTGGTGGTGGTGGTGGTGGTGGTGGTGGTAGTGGTGGTGGTGGTTGTCGTTGTTGGTGCTCACATTTGATTGTTTGAACTATACTTGTTGCACATCTTATAGCCAGTTGCTTGTTTGCTTGCCACCCTAGCCAATATCTGCATTCACAGGCAAGCACGCAGAAACCTAGACCCACCTGTTCTTTCTGTTGCTGGGCAGAGCGTTGAATGAGGCTCTCTGAAAACACAAGAGAACATTAACGACAGGCCAGCACGGTCAACAGTGACACAGCGCTCCGGAACACAGACCTAAACAGGCACCGTATGACTGCAACACCAACAACAGACACACACAGCAATGGACCGCAGCATCAGGAACACAGACCTAAACAGGCACTGCATGACTGCATCACCAACAACAGACACACACAGCAATGGACCGCAGCATCAGGAACACAGACCTAAACAGGCACTGCATGACTGCATCACCAACAACAGACACACACAGCAATGGACCGCAGCATCAATGACACAGACCTAAACATGTTGTAGCTGAGCACGCCAACATCCAAACACAAAAAGGTTCAAACGAGCGCTCATTTATTTTAACACGGACACACAGTACGCAAACGTTCGGGGAAATGCCTTTTATGAAGCCACAAAACGACACTTAAACAACAGATAAACGGTCATTTTGTTTCAGATTTTTGAACACACCAACGGTAGATACACATGGACCAGATCAGTGACACAGTACTGATAACACTAATAACAGATGCACGCCTTAATGGACCAGAACATCAAACACATTGTGATGGATCAGATCAGTCACACAGTGCTGGACCACAACATCAGGTACACAATCCCAAACAGTGACTGAACGCAACACCAGTAACAGACAGACAGACAGACACACACAGACACACAGACACACACACACACACACACACACACACACACACACACACACACACACACACACACACACACACACACATTAATTGGCCAGAGCATCAATCACATTGTGATGGACCAGATCAGTGACATTGTGCTGGACCACAACATCAAGCATCACCACCACACAAACCACAATGGACCAGACTGTCAATCACACTGTGACTGACCAGATCATTGACACAGTGCTGGACCACAACACCGAGGACGCAGTCCTGAACAGTGACTAAACACAACACCAATAATAGACACACAGTAATGGACCAGGGCTTCAGTCAGAATGTGGACCAGATCAATGACACAGTCCGGGAGAGTAATGGACCAGAACGACGTTAAAATGCAACTGCTACCAACCGTCAAAGGCAGGGTACAGCACGATGAAGGAGCGCTACACAGATGGCCCCACACGTAAAAGGCAGTCCAACGCGATGTGTGGACCAGAACACCAGCCACACAGCACTAGGATGACCTCGTGCGGTTGGCAGGACAATCCAGTCCGATTGCTAACGAACTGTATACTTAATGGGCGTTAAAACATTTTCTTATCCTTATTTTTATTTGTGCATTTGTTTTGGCCACACCTCTTTAGGCGTTAAGTGACATAGTAGTATCACAAAGAGCGCATCACACCTTTTACTGTGATTTGAATAATTTGACGTCACTCTGGTCTCTCCTTGAAAAATCAAGGCCGGAGTCATATTTGTAATGACATTTTACTAAGGTTTGATGAGGTCTGATTTTTCTAAGGCAAGGTATCGTTCGCTTGTTAGATATTGAAACGCCTGTTCTGATATCTTTTTGAGGTTAGCTTCGATTGACTTGTGTATAGTCTAAGACACGATAAGAGTACTGACTGTGTACTGACTTATGACGGAGTTTGCTCCTCCTGATGTCACCCTGTGCAGCTGACAATGACAAAACCCGAATAGCAACAACGCGGTTGCAGTCGACAGGCTATATGGTGTTGAATATTAAGTACCTAACTAACTTTGCCATTTGAATATTAAGTACCTAACTAACTTACTTTGCCATTTGAATATTAAGTACTTAACTAACTTACTTTGCCGTTTGAATATTAAGTACCTAACTAACTTAAATTTCCATTTGAATATTAAGTACCTAACTTACTTTGCCATTTGAATATTAAGTACTTAACTAACATACTTTGCCATTTGAATATTAAGCACTTAACTAACTTACTTTGCCACTTGAATATTAAGTACCTAACTAACTTACTTTGCTATTTGAATATTAAGTACCTAACTTACTTACTTTGCCATTTGAATATTAAGTATCTAACTTACTTTGCCATTTGAATATTAACTAAATTAACTTACATTGCCATTTGAATGTTAAGTACCTAACTTATTTTGCCAACTGAATATTAAGTACCTAACTAACTAACTTTGCCATCTGAATATTAAGCACATAACTTACTTTGCCATTTGAATATTAAGTACCGAACTTACTTTGGCATTTGAATATTAAGTACCTAACTTACTTTGCCAATTGACCATTAAGTATCCAACTTACTTTGCCAATTGAATATTAAGTACCTAACTTACGTTGCCATTTGAATATTAAGTACCTCACTAACTTACTTTGACATTTGAATATTAAATACCTAACTTACTTTGCCAATTGAATATTAAGTACCTAACTAACTTACATTGCCACTTGGCGTCGCGCTCGGGGCCCGATCATCCAGCAGAGGACCTGCAACAAGGAACACAAATACGCTGCATTCATGACGACACAGCAACGTTGGATGGAGGCGGAGAACACAATGGAGTTTCAATAAAGCAATGGTGGCCATGCAAGGCAGCGACAGTATGGCAATGGCGGGACAGTGAAACTGAAATGGAGTGATAATGCAATGCAATGGAAACGAGTATTGATAAGGCGCTTACACCTAACGTGAGTCCGAAGGGCACAATGCAAAAACAATAGGGACGGAAAAAACTCTATACAAAACCAAAAGCACAATGAAATCATACTAACTCCTAATCCACATAATAACGAGGCCACAATGTTAACGTTCTCACTGGACATGAACGAAACGTCTCAACAAAATCGGGGTGAGCAACTGGATTTGAACGTCACGTCACAACAACGCAGAAGTGAGCAACTGGATTTGAACATCACGTCACAATAACGTTCAAGTGGAATGACAACGGTAGCACCATTGCTGGAATGTGCTGGTAAGGATGGGGGGGAGGGGGGGGGAATCAGAACGGACTGCTGTGCAGGGGCCATAGCACAGCACAGATGCATATATACATACATACACATACCCTCAGTGACAGACACACACACACACACACACACACACACACACTGAGAGAGACAGAGACAGACAGACAGACAGACCGACAGACAGAGACACAGAGACAGACAGACCGACAGACAAACAGAAACACACCCACAAAAACACACCTGTCTTGGAGGCCTTTTTCTTGCAGACGAACACAGTGACACCTATGCCTACGGCTAGCAGGGCGACAATACTGGACACAGCAATGGCGATAACCATTGTGTCAAAGGCTGGAAAGGAAAACACGTTAAATGACAATGACACCAGTCCGCATGTTCGCTTGGTCACAATAGCGTAGTCTGGTCTAAACAAACTGAATGCCACCAGGCACTGCTTAGAAAATTCGATCTTTATTCTCTCCAAGTCCAACATATTCTCCAGTTGTTTCAGTTGAATGCTGTGTGTGCATGTGTGTGTGTGTGTGTGTGTGTGTGTGTGTGTGAGTGTGTGTGTGTGTGCATGTGTGTGTGTGTGTGTGCGTGCGTGCGTGCGTGCGTGCGTGTGTGTGTGTGTGTGTGTGTTCGCGTGCGTGCGTGCGTGTGTGTGCGTGCGTGCGTGCGTGCGTGCGTGCGTGCGTGCGTGCGTGCGAGCGAGCGAGCGTGTGTGTGTGTGTGTGTGTGTGTGTGTGTGTGTGTGTGTGTGTGTGTGTGTGTGTGTGTGTGTGTGTGTGTGTGCACGGACACTGTTAGGTCTTGCTCTTAGTTTTTTTTTGTGATTTGAATGATCGTAGCCACCATTATTGCCATTGTCCGCTGGTAGTTCCTCATCGTGGATGTAGTTATGTCTGAATTCTGTGCAGCGCGCCGCGCTCCTTTGTACGTTAGCCATTCACGCTTGGCAAAGGAAGGAAGAACTTGTTTGTCACGCCCAGTCATCATAAAGGTTATATCAGGACATGCTTTACAAATATTACACTATCATTATCATTATACATGGCGCTGCCACTGGTGATCATCACATTGTCATCACATTGTCACCAGTGGCATTATACCTTGCTTTTTCGTGTTTCCTTTCTTTACACGTTTTCCTTTTCTGTTTAACGGTGCGTGAGAGCGAATAATGTGACCAGCAAAGAAAGACACTAACTACGGGCCAAAATTAAACAGCAAAAGCAATGACAGAACTTACTTTTGTCTTCGTCAGTTGGCC
>OY757553.1:16746809-16749309 GCA_963584105.1 Alviniconcha strummeri
GGCTTACAACAAACTACAACACATCGGTTTACAGCATACTGCACAACAGGTTTACGTTTTTAATGAAAATTATACCAGTCATTAACTGAGTGTGCGCAATCTTCAAGACGTCTGTTGAGGATGATAACTTTCTAAGGGAGGGTTGGGGATGTGTGCTCGTAATGATTTTTATTCATTTTGAGAGTTTTTACGTTTTGGTTTGACAGGGAAAACATTATTCCAGGTAATTTGGGGTTTGCCAGGTATTAGCATTAGATCATTCCTATTAGTGTATGCAGATTGAGAGAAAGGGGGCGTATGTCTAAAAGTGTGTATGTGCGTGTGTTTCATGACTAAGAATTATTGAGATATGTTCTTCGTTGTGCGATCGAACGACAGCTTTAATTTCCCGCTGGGATGAATAAAGAATATTGTTATTGCTACGTCGAAATCAGCGGGAGATTTACAGCAAGCATATGGTGCAACGGGTTTGAACTGCACTCAGCAGTAGCTTTACAGCCGACAGTACAACAGGTTCGCGTCAAGCTTTGCAATACATTCAGGCCAATCTCTGCAATAACTTGACACTTTAAAGCACTCTCTCAGTCTCTGCAACAATTTTACAGCATACCATGCAACACACTAACAGCCCTGAAGAGTCCTTGTAGAAGCCCGTCTCACATCCATACAGGTGACACTCACCTTGACAGATGTCCTGAAGAGTCCTTGTAGAAGCCCGTCTCACATCCATACAGGTGACACTCACCTTGACAGATGTCCTGAAGAGTCCTTGTAGAAGCCCGTCTCACATCCATACAGGTGACACTCACCTTGACAGAGTCTGGAAGAGTCCTTGTAGAAGCTCGACTCACATCCATACAGGTGACACTCACCTTGACACAGTCCTGAAGAGTCCACATAGAAGCCCGTCTCACATCCATACAGGTGACACTCACCTCGACAGAGTCCGGAAGAGTCCTTGTAGAAGCCTGCCTCACATCCATACAGGTGACACTCACCTCGACAGAGTCCGGAAGAGTCCTTGTGGAAGCCTGCCTCACATCCATACAGGTGACACTCACCTTGACAGAGTCCAGAAGAGTCCTTGTAGAAGCCTGCCTCACATCCATACAGGTGACACTCACCTTGACAGACTCCGGAAGAGTCCTTGTAGAAGCCCGTCTCACACGCACACACGTAACTCCCGGCAGTGTTGACGCAGTTAGAGTTGGCCGGACACGTCACACCAGACGGCGCTGCGCACTCGTCAATGTCCACGTCACAAGCGCTGCCTTCCCAGCCAGCCGTGCAGTTGCACGTGCCGCTGACGTGGTCACAGGAGACGGAGTTTTGTGTGTTGCACGCGCAAAAACCGCTGCAGTCCGGGCCGAAGGTGCCGGCAGGGCAGACTGGGACAACAATGAAAAAAAATGCATGGCCAGGTACTGCTTTACTTAACAACTATCCTCAGATGATTACAGGACAAAGAGTGTGTATGTGTGTGCGTGGGGAAGTGGGGAGGGGGGCAGAAAGAGGGCCGGGAGGAATGACAGACGGGGAGGGGAGGTGGAGGGACTGTTCGTGTTCTCATTCCCATGCCAGCCTGACACATTACAGCTCCATGTCTACCACAATGAAACCCACAACACCAGGTAAATCTGTTGGATATCCCCTTGTGGGATAATTAAAATGTTTCTGAATTTCAATTTGGAAATAGTCTGCCATTCCCTACATAGAAAAACTGCCACAGCAGCGGCAGTAGTCGTCTCAGTTGTAGGCGGAGGAGGCGGCGCAACTGTCGCTACTGGTACTACTACCACGACGACGACGAAATCCAAAGAAGGATAAATCAATAACTAGTTTTAACAACCAGTCAGTCAAGACGTCGAGAAGAAAGTCAAATGTTGACAGAAGAAGACGAAGAAGAACAGAGTAGCATGATGCACGACTGGTCGTCCAGTGCCTTCTCCAAAGTGTAAAGGATTTAGCAAATTAATGCAGATTACAGACAACAAACAATAACATTAGCATGAACAATAATGTATGATAGGTTACAGACAACACACAATGACATTGACATTAATGTACGATAGGTGTATACACCCATAGCAAACACGCAAGCGACACGAGTACAGCTGGAATTTAAAATCTTTTCAAATGAAAAGCGAAGGAGAACGCAATGTATAGAGACTCAGCTAAGATGAACCAAAGACTTCCAATTTAGTCCTTACCCGAGAAAGAAAAATGGCATGAACGTTAAGTCGTGGACAGGTTTAGCCCCAATTCTACATTTTCCCCCACCCACCACAACCACCGCTGCTGCCGCAATCACAACAACCACCACCAACACCAACGACACTGTACCTCTGCAGGTCCGCTGGTCTTCGTTGAGGACATAGCCATCCTGACAGCTACAGGTGAACGACCTGCCGTCACTGCTGTCTGAACAAGTCTGTTGGCACACATCGCCCGCACACAGGTCTTCGTCTGGACAGGACAAAGGACAAATGAAAGGGAAAAG
>OY757553.1:16754309-16779309 GCA_963584105.1 Alviniconcha strummeri
ACAAGTGTCAGTGAGTGTTAACTTACTCCTACGAACGCCCGTGGGCTCACTTATTCTCACTAATGGATGTTGTTAATTTTACTCTTACAAATGCCCGTAGGTTACTTCGCATCCCAAAAGCCTCTAGATTAACTTACCGTCACATGTGTCCCTGCCTGAGTTGAATTAATGCTGTTTACTGTACAGACAGCAGAAACTACCTGGGGGGGGGGGGTTCTCACAATGGCCACTGTAACAGTTCCTTGTAAATAACAGTTGCATGGTTATCATATCTTCACTGGTGCTTGCATCTATGTTGAAAAGAGTAGCCCTTGTTACACAGACAGTGGTATAGCCACCAGGAGAGTTATCACACTGTAACGACCTTACCTTCACAAGTGTCTGTGTTGAAAGAGTACCCCTTGTTACACAGACAGCAGGGGAGTTCTCAAATTGTGTCTACCTTACCTTCACAGGTGCCGGTGTCTGTGTTGAAAGAGTACCCCTTGTTACAGACAGCGGTAGCTACCAGGGTAATTTTCACTGTTGACTGCCTTACCTTCACAAGTCCCTGAGTCTGTGTTGAATGTGTATCCTTTGTTACACAGACAACGGTAGCTACCAGGGGAGTTCTCGCACTGTTGTTCACAAGGATTGCTGTCACACTCGTTCACGTCTGAAAATAGCAATGCAAACAGAGATACCATAAGTCCGTTAGTCTCTACACAGGTCTATATTCAACAGATCCAGGCAACCAACTGGCCATCATAAGCATCATTAATGACTTACCTGACTCAAGTTTACATAACG
Organism: Alviniconcha strummeri; assembly: GCA_963584105.1. Classification (NCBI taxonomy): domain Eukaryota; kingdom Metazoa; phylum Mollusca; class Gastropoda; family Provannidae; genus Alviniconcha; species Alviniconcha strummeri. Next base: position 16,755,099 of record OY757553.1, read on the forward strand.
TGGTCTGTGTCAAATGTATTGCAGTAATTTGACCCACCCACCCCCGTTGATGGTGTGTTCATGAATTGCAACATTTTCACAAAATCAGCAGAAATGAGCGATTAGTTCTGCCTTTCCTTCCGTGAAAAAATATTTTAAATCTTAATAAGTGTTCAAAATATAGGAGATCACTATTTGTTTTGATCATTATTATTATTATTATGAACACAGCACAAAGCTCACCTTCACAACTGTTTGAGGCATTCTTCGTGAAACCAGGTGCACAGCGACAGGCATATCCCCCTTGAGAATTGACACACCGGGCACTTTGCGCCAGGCATTCCGCTTGAGTCTGCACCGTTTGACACTCATCGACGTCCTGGTCACACCGCTCTCCTGACCAACCCGATTTGCATACACAGCCCCTGATGACATCACAGTGGCTGACGCCTATGCCACAGGCACACGACTTGGCACAGTTCTCTCCGTACGTTTGAGGAGGGCATGCTGGGTGAAAGAAATGAGAATCCATGAGGATCGCTCGATGCATACTTACGTACTCTTGTAACAAAAAACAAAAACAAAAACAAACAAAAAAGGCCTTTCAATAAACCATGTTTGATACAGGATCAAACGCAAGATAATTTATACGTGCAGTTTTTTTTTTTTTTTTGTTTTGTTTTTTTTTCAGCAGCAACTACGAAACTGACTCAAAATCACTGCTAGTTTAGTTAAATACTTATTATTTATTATAATCATGTACAATGAACTATCGCTGACCCACAAAATGTGAACAAGATCAGTCTGAAACAGAACGAGGCCCAGAGTGCATGTACAGAATCAACACACAAGGGAGCTAATTAGCGCTCGCAAGACGTCACACAAACACAACAACAAAGAACGGAGTCGGCTGCAGTAACTCTCACCTGGCATGTGAGTAAATACAGGGTACATAAAATTCACCAGGTACAGCCTCAAAAGAGGACGCCCCCCAGTGACATATAATTTATAATCCTTCATTTCAGGCACACTTGCTGACACATTTGTGCACGCCTGTGCACAAATGTGTCGGCAAGTGTGCCTGAAATGAGTTTAAGACAGAACCAATTTTTATTCAAGATCGGACAGAATCCTTTAATCTCGAAACTGGCTCAACACATGAACTCCCTTTGTGTAGATTGTGAACTATATCAACAAGAACTCAACAGAGAAAGCATATTTTTCATTTTTCGCTTACCGCCATGCAGCGGTAGCCTTGAAAATGTGTCAAGATCACAGAAATTAATAGGTAATGCTTAAAACTTTAAAGGGTTATTACCATGCAAATTTGGGAAGATATGAGTAGTGAGCTCCAAAATGTGACATAGGAAAGATTTTTTTCGTGCTGAGGCATAAAATGTTTCAGCGTCCCCCTTGTGTACATGCCAAAAGTGAAAATACTGCCATGTGGCTATCTTCTAAAATGATACAATAAGGGTGCAGAGTCTGAACTGAATTTGTGAACAACTTGCAGAAAAATTCTTCCAACTTTCGATTCTATATTTCCGATGCTGCTGCGAGCGAAACTGGTGTATGGGATGAGCTACTGTTTCAAAGACCTTCGGAAACACTGTCTTATAGAAGCTCAGTAATAAGGCTGATGCTGAGGCAGGCAGTACATGAACAGCCCTCTTTCAAAATGCGGCGAAGTCACAAATAACGTCACTGGCATGACCTCTTCAACATACTAATAATTATATGTACTTTAAACTCAATCTCATAAAAACTGCTGAAAAATACATCTTCTATTTAAACGGTTCAACCCAACACTCCTGAAATAAGGACGGCAATCAACATCAACAAAAATGGTGTGCACTGTAGATAATGATCAGTAAGTACTAGCTACTACCGGCAAGAAATATGAACACTTTTGACAGTTAGATCTTCAAACAAATTCTAACGTTAAGGTTGGTGCTATGGCCTTCTCAGACGAACACTCAGAGACGTGGTGAAGTGATGGTTGGGGGAGGGGAAGGGACAAAGAGATCGTAAGTGTAAGACATCTCACGGAGGCAGGTTTTTCCATCATTGTCCAGCATTTGACCAGTAGGACAGACGCACATGTAGCCGTCATCAGTGTTGACGCACAGGCTGACGTCACTGCAGCCAGCTGTACCCAGGCTGCACTCGTCTTCGTCTGGAGATAACAATTGTTCCAGTGTCACAGATAATGGCCAAATATTCCAACACTGACAAACAGGCTGCAAGGAATCATTGCTGCATTGGCCTCCAACCTCCTCAAAGCCTATTCTGCCCACAAAAACGTCTGCCATTTTCTCATTCCGTTGATGTCTGGATCAGCTTTAAAGAGCTATTCAGTCAGCATTCAGACAACCATCAGCTATTAATCCAACCTGTTAAACCTTACTTACAATCCACCAAGTATAGATATGATGTGTTACCATAACTGCCAAATACAAGTGACACTGATCCAGTCATACACGTTTTCAGTCAGCTACCATTATTATTCATCCACAAGTCAGTCCAGCTATAATTCAACCGACCTATCAATCAATCGGTCAATCTGTTAAATCTCCGAACTGTTGACTGGTCCACCCACACGTCAATAACACACCCAAGTATCAGTCCACCTACTCGATTACCCACTAAATCGTCCAACCCTCTATCAATCCACCCACCTCCCCTGTATCAATCGATCCATCTACCTATTCGTTTACCAGTCCACTTATTCACCAATCTGTTAGTTTCCCCACACGTTTCAACCGGTTTATTTTATCATCTGTCCGATCAGCCAGGACTACAACGAGTGACAATATTACAGGACTGCAACGAGTGCTAGCACTACAACGAGTGACAGTGCTAGGACTACATCGAGTGACAGTGACAGAACTACGAGTGACAGTGCCAGGACTACAACGAGTGCAAAGACTACGAGTACCAGGACTACGAGTGATAGGACTACAATGAGTACAAGTGCCAGGACTACAACGAGTGCTAGGACTAAAACGAGTGCCAGTGCCAGGACTACAACGAGTGCCAAGACTACGAGTACCGGGATCACGAGTGACAGGACTACAATGAGTAAAAGTGCAGGACTACATATAGTGTCAGTGACAGGACTACAACGAGTGCCAGGACCACAACGAGTGACAGGACTATGAGTGACAGGACTACAATGAGTACAAGTGCCAGGACTACAACGAGTGACAGTGCCAGGACTACAACGAGTGCCAGGACTATAACGTGGGACAGTATTATAATGAGTGCCAAGACCACGAGTGTCAGGACTACAACGAGTGTCAGGACTACTACAGCGAGTAACAGGACTACAATGAGTACCAGGACTACAACGAGTGACAGGACTACAACGAGTGACAGGACTACAACGAGTGACAGGACTACAACGAGTGACAGGACTACAACGAGTGACAGGACTACAACGAGTAACTACAGCGAGTGACAGGACTACAACGAGTAACTACAGCGAGTGACAGGACTACAACGAGTAACTACAGCGAGTGACAGGACTACAACGAGTAACTACAGCGAGTGACAGGACTACAACGAGTGACAGGACTACAACGAGTGACAGGACTACAACGAGTAACTACAGCGAGTGACAGGACTACAACGAGTAACTACAGCGAGTGACAGGACTACAACGAGTAACTACAGCGAGTGACAGGACTACAACGAAAGACTACAGCCAATGACAGGACTACGTGTGGCAAGACTACAAGTGACAGGACTACAGCGAGTGACAGGACTACAACGAAAGACTACAGCCAATGACAGGACTACGTGTGGCAAGACTACAAGTGACAGGACTACAGCGAGTGACAGGACTACAACGAAAGACTACAGCCAATGACAGGACTACGTGTGGCAAGACTACAAGTGACAGGACTACAGCGAGTGACAGGACTACAACGAAAGACTACAGCCAATGACAGGACTACGTGTGGCAAGACTACAAGTGACAGGACTACAGCGAGTGACAGGACTACAACGAAAGACTACAGCCAATGACAGGACTACGTGTGGCAAGACTACAAGTGACAGGACTACAGCGAGTGACAGGACTACAACGAAAGACTACAGCCAATGACAGGACTACGTGTGGCAAAACTACAAGTGACAGGACTACAGCGAGTGACAGGACTACAACGAAAGACTACAGCCAATGACAGGACTACGTGTGGCAAGACTACAAGTGACAGGACTACAGCGAGTGACAGGACTACAACGAAAGACTACAGCGAGTGACAGGACTACAACGAAAGACTACAGCGAGTGACTGGACTACGAGTGGCAAGACTACAAGTGACAGGACTACAGCGAGTGACAGGACTACAACGAAAGACTACAGCGAGTGACTGGACTACGAGTGGCAAGACTACAAGTGACAGGACTACAGCGAGTGACAGGACTACAACGAAAGACTACAGCGAGTGACAGGACTACGAGTGGCAAGACTACAAGTGACAGGACTACAGCGAGTGACAGGACTACAACGAAAGACTACAGCGAGTGACAGGACTACGAGTGGCAAGACTACAAGTGACAGGACTACAACGAGTGACAGGACTACAACGAAAGACTACAGCGAGTGACAGGACTACGAGTGGCAAGACTACAAGTGACAGGACTACAACGAGTGACAGGTCAACAAGTGACAGAACCACGAGTGACAGGTCGACAAGTGCCAGACTACAACAAATGGCCAGACTATACCCACCAAGACATGTCTGAAGATCAGTGGCCAGTTTGTAACCAGGACGGCAGAAACAGAAGGCTCTGTCAGAGTCGTCCAGTGAACAGCCATGGTCACACTCCAGACCCTCAAATTCCTTGCACACGTCGGCAACTGCAACACGTAATGGTAGGATCATTAACTGGTTCATGCTTCGTAAGTAGACGAAAGGCGTGGAAAAAAAATCCATAAAACCGCAAAATTGTAGACTACTGTTTAACTGTAAAGTCTCTTTTTCTCTCTCTCTCTCTCTCTCTCTCTCTCTCTCTCTCTCTCTCTCTCTCTCTCTCTCTCTCTCTCTCTCTCTCTCTCTCTCTTTTTTTTTTTTTTTTTTCTCTCTCGTTTTCTCGGATACCATCTGTTTTAAAAATAAAGAAAAGAAGGAGAAAGGATACAGTAAAGCTGAAGGTCTACTTGTTGTCGTTGTTGATATGACTGCCTCTTCACTCATTTTTCAGTAGCATATGAAAATGTGTTAAATTCAGCTCAGTTAAAATAAATGTTGGCTCCAAAATTACGTTGATAAAATATAAAAAATATTGTCTCTGGGCACACACTGTACCGCCTATAATAAAGTTTTACTAACGCAACACTAGACAACATCTTCAATAAAAACTAGCAAAGTTGTTGCTGTAGCTGAGCACTCTGAGAGTCAAGCAGTATGTGCAATAATTGTCTATCGACAAATCTATTCCATAGGGTGAAAAGACTGCGTGTGGGACTCATGAAAACTCACACTGCTGCCCGCCGCACCCTTCTATTGCAAGACCAGGACTGATTATTTTCCATTCCTGCAAACCTTTGCTTGTAACCCCAGTAAAACACCACAGAAGTCGGGCATTACCTTGGCTGCATGATTTCCTGTTCTGATCCAATCTGTAGCCATAGTAACAGTCGCAGTTGTAGGAGCCGGGGACGTTGGTACACAGCTGTTGGCACTGGTTCTGTCTGCCCTCACACTCGTTGATATCTGGACACGAATGGAATAACAATCAGAAGAAGAAGAAGAAGGAGAAGAAGAAGAATAGAAGAATCATAATAGTCATTCAAACAAATAATCATGATAATGCTAAATGCATTTTTAATGCGCTGAATCACTTTGTGATACATGTGTAAGGAGCCCGTTCTTAACTCGGCGAATGTTTGTTCGCCCGAACATACTTCGGACACTTCGACGAACTATGATTCGTTTCTTAATTGAACATTTACTTCGCCGAATATGGTTGGGACAGTCCAAACTTTACTTCATTCTCAACTGGCTTGTAATGAGATGCAAGCTTCGGCCCGAACTTGCGGCAGACGCGCAACAGACAGCATGATCGAAAACGTAGGCTAAAGTCAAGTCAAGTCAATATACTTTAATCATCCCTCACAGGGTAACTCAACTAACTACTATCTCATTCTGGGTCTCCGAGACAAGGCTGCGCCTTCCACAAGTCAACAAATAAACAAATTCCCTCTGAAGCGAGTGAAGAATCTAGCGACACCGTCATCCATTTTTATTTTTGTGTTTTCTTCATTCACATGAGAGCTCTGCTTTCAGCCAATCGGAGGCAATGATCGTCCAATAGGGCGAATGTTCCCAGAACATGTTGAGCGAAGGTTTTTGGACCCCGAATATAGCTTCGACTAGCTTCGCCGAAACTTCCAACTAGCTTCGCGAAGAAACATTCGCCCAATTAAGAACGGGCTTAAGGCTCAAAGCGCTACATATGAAACATTACAACTCTAGGCATATACTCAAGACACACACGCACAATCCAACTATCCTCCCACCCCCCCCCCCCCCCCCCATCACCATTAAAGACCTTAGCACCCCAAATAAAATATGAAAATTACAGGTACAGCTTCCAATGCCTGTTTTTTATTCCCGCTGGAGGGACAACCAATACTGACAACACTTCTGCGAAGCAGACTTTCAACCAGTTTCAGAGAAAGGGCCACAAACACTGGTCCCAGTAATACCAGTGAAGGGAGCAAAACCACTAATAGTTGACACTGAATGGATTTTGTATACTAATATTAATATTAAACTGCTGGAATATGACTTGAAAACAAGCTAAAGAAAGTGCACAATTTGAAATCATTATAACCTTTTTTCTTCCTCTTTTTTGTTTTGTTTTGTTTTTTGTTTGTTTGTTTTTGTGGTTCTTATCGGGGTTTTTATGTTTGTTTTTTATTAGCATATAATTATATGTAAAAAGATTTCCACCAAAACGCACACCGCATCGTTTTGTTATATGACCAGAAAATATAATCTGTGTGTGTGTGTGTGTGTGTGTGTGTGTGTGTGTGTGTGTGTGTGTGTGTGTGTGTGTGTGCCGGGAATTTTTACACGCTGAGGCAGTGAAGGGGTTAAGCAATGAAAGGCATCAGAGGATTAAAAAGTCCCCATGAACATACCACGGGTACAGAAACAAACCTCACTGAGCTGGCTACCCAGGTTCTGAAGGAATTACAGTTATTACACAGTCCCTATGAAGGGATCACAATTACTACCCAGTCTCTCAGAAGAGATTAAAGGTATCACACAGTCCCAGTATTACACAGTATTGCAAATACTACCCAGTCCCTATGAAGGGATCACAATTACTACTAAGTACCCATGAAGGGATCACAAATACTGCCACGTCGCCTGAAGAGGTCACAAATACTACGCAGTCCCTATCCAGGGGTCACAAGTTCTTCCAATTCCCCATGAAGGGACCATGAGATGAAGTGACTCACCTGCACACTGTCCATTGCAGCGAGCGTGTCTCTAGTTGCACGTGCAGTAGTGGGGACCGGCACGTTGTAACACTGTTCTAGTTCATTACACGTGTACAACACTCACCTGTACACTGTCCGTTGCGGCGAGCGTACCCCTTGTTGCACGTGCAGTAGTGGGGACCGGCACGTTGTAACACTGTTCTAGTTCATTACACGTGTACAACACTCACCTGTACACTGTCCGTTGCGGCGAGCGTACCCCTTGTTGCACGTGCAGTTCTGGGGACCGGCACGTTGTAACACTGTTCTAGTTCATTACACGTGTACAACACTCACCTGTACACTGTCCGTTGCGGCGAGTGTATCCCTTGTTGCACGTGCAGTAGTGGGAGCCGGGCACGTTGTGACACTGCTCCAGTTCACCACACGTGTTCAACACCGATTCCTCACTGCATTCGTCAATGTCTGCAACAGTCCACCCGCTGACGTCACGACGTCGTGTTCTTACTGCTACCCAAGACAATTTCTGACAACAGGACAGCTGTTTTACATTGTGTGTTGTGATATGTTTTTCGAAATGTGTTGTGTTGTAATGCATTGTGTTATATTGTGTTATGTTGGCTGTATATTGATTGGGGTGTTTTGAAATGTGTTGTGTTGTAATGCATTGAGTTATATTGTGTTATGTTGGCTGTATATTGATTGGCGTGTTTTGAAATGTGTTGTGTTGTAATGTATTGCCTTGTAATCTACTGTGTGTAATATGCTCTTGGTTTTGTACTGTTTTGTTTTGCATTGAGCAGTTTTGCATTACCATGAAAGCAAACGCGGCAAAGAAGCCAATAATTCATGAATTTGTCAAGAAATATCAAGGAGGACATACATCTTGAAGAACCTGAAGAGAAATGCTGTAGCTGCTGAGGTTTGCTCGTGGAGAATGCATTGACATGAGATTTACGTGCACAGATGATTTACACTGAACTCGGATTAGAGAAACCATCGCCGCAATCTATGTGCTTTACGTTCAACGAAGAAACGCAAAAGATAATCAAGCCACAGTCGACTATCAGCTTTGTTGGCATTGCTAGTATTAAACTCTCTCAGAAAGCATTTCATACGCAAACAAAACGCACATAAAGAACACACAAACATCCCAGCACACAAAACTGAGGTCATGTCAAGTCAACGTATTTCAACCATCCCTCAGACGGTAATTGAGCTAACTACTTAAGGCTCATTAAAAAAAAAAAAAATGTAAAAAAGAAAGTACCCTACAGTACGAAACATAATTTGTCGACAGTGATGTCAACCTATGACACGTATACAAAACATTGACAATCAAGTTTTTGCAGGTCTGCACACAAGAGATCTGCATTTTTCAGGCTCCCACTCACCTGCGCAGGCTCCCTGCGAGTCCTCGGCATAACCTTGCGGACAGCGACACGTGTACGAGCCGTCGGTGTTGAAACACAGCTTCCCCTCACCGCACACATCCGGGTCTTCCGCACACTCGTCCACGTCATGCTGGCACTCACTTCCGGTCCAGCCGTTCTGACAGACACAACCGGTGACGGGGTCACAGGCCTGCATGCGACCGTTGCAAGAGCAGACCCCGCGACACTCGACGCCGTAACGCAGACTGGGACACAGGTTGCACGTGCGCTGGTCGCTGCCCATCACGTGACCCACGTAGCACGTGCAGACGAAGCTGCCCTGCGTGTTCACGCACGACTGGCTGCACACACCTTCCTGGCACTCGTCTCGGTCCACGCACGAGCTGTTGTTGCTAGGGTCCAGCTTGTAACCGCTGTTGCAGAAGCATTGAGCGACGGGGTTGCCCGCTGGGTCTGTGGTGGAGGTACAACCGTGGTCGCAGCCAGCCGTGCTGCACAGGTCGGTGGTGGTGCTGTCTGCCTCACAGGTACCTAGCGATGCAAAGAACGAAGATCACTTTATTCAAAGATAACATTATTCAGAGACGTCTAGTAATGCAGGGAAGGAAAGCAATGCCGGCAAGTCACAGATGTCCTAGCGATGAATGGTTGGATGTCAGTAACACATTAATTCTCAGATACCTATAGCGATGCATGGATGGAAGTCAGTAACACCTTAATTCTCAGGTACCTAGCAATACAAGGATGGAAGTGTATAATACCTCAATTCTCAGATACCTATAGCAACGCATGGATGGTAGTCTGCAACATCTTTTTGTGTGTGTGTGTGTGTGTGTGTGTGTGTGTGTGTGTGTGTGTGTGTGTGTGTGTGTGTGTGTGTGTGTGTGGTTAGTGTTATTGTAAAGCGCCCTGTGCTGCCACCTTGTGTGGTAGATGGGCGCTCTAGAAATCCTCGTTATTATTATCAATTATCAGATACCTAGCAATTCAAGTATGGAAGTCAGTAACACCTTAATTCACCGATACCTAGCAATTCAAGGATGGGAATCGGTAATACCTTAATTCTCAGATACCTAACAATATAATGAGGGAAGTAAGCGATGCCTTAGTTCAAAGGTACCCAGCAATACAAAGACAGCAGTTGATACCACAAGTCATAGATACCTAGCAATACAAAGTGGGTAGCAGGGAGTAATACCTTAATTCACAGACACCTAGCAATATAATGAGGACAGTATACAATACCTTATTTCAACGGTATCAGCAATACCAAGAGGAAAGTACGTAATGCCTTAATTCAAATGTGCTCAGCAATGAAGAAAGTAGGTAATAACCCAAAATTCAGAGATACCTTGCAATACAACAAAGAACATAGGTAACACCTTAAATTGTTGGATACCAAGCAATACAAGAAGGGAAGCAACTGCAACCACCAATAACAAACAATGGAACACCTAGCAATTATAAAACCGGATCAGGATTGACTGAAATCATGAAAAGACACGCAGCGGACATTTCTGGCACAAATTAATGATGCACAGCATTTCGGCCAGCGTAGCTGAAAAGAACTAAATTCCCAACCGAAGCAGTCAAACAAGCAAACACTAATATGAAGCGCACCCAACCTTTCTGGGACAGCGTGTAGCCAGCAAAGCACTGGCACTGGAAGCTGCCTTTGTTGTTGATGCATGATTGCTGACACCAGTCGGTCTTTTCTACACACTCATTCATGTCATCACAGCTGACGCCATCGCTACTGAGTCGGTACCCGTCACGGCAGTCACACCTGTAGGAGCCTGGCACGTTGATGCACAGCATGGAGCAGTTGTGTTGCTGAGAACACTCGTCGATGTCAACACACCTGTACACACACACACACACACACATACACACACACACACACACACACACACACACACACATACACACACACACACACACACACATACACACACACACACACACACACACACACACACACACACACACACACACACACACACACACACACACACACATATATATATACACACACACACACACACACCCTGCTCTACTAAAAGTACTTGATTGTACAGTACTTACTTTTTCAAAAATCGAAACAAAAACATGGTCCAAGCCTTTGGTAACGTCATTATTGCATTTCCTTACTGGTAATGGCCGCTTCACTGCAACTCATTTCATTTGGTTTGCTGTATCCTTATCATCAACAGATGATAGGTTCACTGCCCGCCTGCTGATCGATGTTGTTTCTTTGGGCGATTTTTACTTGCTTAGTTCCATTGTCAAGCGCACAGATATTATGACAGATATTATTTTTAGGATTGCCTTAAGCAACTTATAACCGCCCCCACCCACTACCCCCACCAAATGAAAGACACACAAAATGACTATAAAACAAGTAAAAGTGATAAGCACACAATTAAAAAACAGCCAATATTGAACATTAGAATAAAACATTTAACTGAAGAAAACTCAGCTGTGTGCCCTTAATAGAGAACTAAGGGAGGTTTTTTGATAAGCACACGGTCTACAAAGTAGTCAAACCTGGTAGGATCATCAGGGTGAACGTCAAACCCGTCAGGACATCCTGTACACGTGTAGCCCACGTCACTTCCACCCTGTTGTTCAGGCGTCAGATCCGTGCAGGTCTGGTAGACGTCACAGGGACTCTCGTCACAGGCATCATAGTCGTCCTGGCAGTCAGTGCCTGTGACCATGAAACATAACGTCATAGTCGTCCTGGCAGTCAGTGCCTGTGACCATAAAACATAACGTCACTGACATCCTGGCAGTCAGTGCCTGTGACCATAAAACATATCACTGACATCCTGGCAGTCAGTGCCTGTTACCATAAAACATAACGTCACTGACATCCTGGCAGTCAGTGCCTGTGACCATAAAACATATCACTGACATCCTGGCAGTCAGTGCCTGTTACCATAAAACATAACGTCACTGACATCCTGCCTGTTCTGCCTGTGACGATAAAACATAACGTCACTGACATCCTGCCTGTTCTGCCTGTGACGATAAAACATAACGTCACTGACATCCTGCCTGTTCTGCCTGTGACGATAAAACATGACGTCACTGACATCCTGGCTGTTCTGCCTGTGACGATAAAACATAACGTCACTGACATCCTGCCTGTTCTGCCTGTGACGATAAAACATGACGTCACTGACATCCTGCCTGTTCTGCCTGTGACGATAAAACATAACGTCACTGACATCCTGCCTGTTCTGCCTGTGACGATAAAACATAACGTCACTGACATCCTGCCTGTTCTGCCTGTGACGATAAAACATAACGTCACTGACATCCTGCCTGTTCTGCCTGTGACGATAAAACGTGTCCTGGCTGTCACTGCCTATGGCCATGAAACATACCAGCACTGACACCCTGGCCCCCTCTGCCTGTGATGGTAAAACATGACATTGACATCCTGGCTGTCAGTGCCTGTGACAGTCAAACATGTCATTGGTAAAACTTGACATTGACATCCTGGCTGCCAGTGCCTGTGACAATCCAACATGTCATGACATCCCTCAGTCATTGCCTGTGACGATAAAACATAGCATCATTGACATCCTGCCCTCACTGCCTGTGATGGTAAAACATGACATTGACATCCTGGCTGCCAGTGCCTGTGACAATCCAACATGTCATGACATCCCTCAGTCATTGCCTGTGACGATAAAACATAGCATCATTGACATCCTGCCCTCACTGCCTGTGATGGTAAAACATGACATTGACATCCTGGCTGCCAGTGCCTGTGACAATCCAACATGTCATGACATCCCTCAGTCATTGCCTGTGACGATAAAACATAGCATCATTGACATCCTGCCCTCACTGCCTGTGATGGTAAAACATGACATTGACATCCTGGCTGCCAGTGCCTGTGACAATCCAACATGTCATGACATCCCTCAGTCATTGCCTGTGACGATAAAACATAGCATCATTGACATCCTGCCCTCACTGCCTGTGACCATATAACGTAATGACACAGGGACCCTCATCACAAGTATCACAGTCATCCCAGCAGATATTCACAGGTGACAGTCAAAAATCCCCTGACTCTTTGTGACTACATGTACTCACGAGGCCAAGCAGTCAGGCAGTCAGGGGTGGCAGTCGGAAATGCCTTGGCGATTTACGATGACCACAGCATGTACTCACATGTCGGAAATACCCCGGTGGTTACATCCATCCATCAGTCCACGAAGGCAGGGGGTCAGAGGCATCAGTCAGAAATGACTCATGGTGACTATACATGTACTCAACAGTACAGGAGGGCAGTCACAGGTGGCAGTCTGAAATCCCCTGGTGACTCATGGCGACCCTGGCGACTAATGGTGACACTGGTGACTCGTGGTGACCATAAATGTACTCACCAATTCAGGCAGGCAAGCAGTCAGAAACCCCCTGGTGACTCATAATAACTCTGGTGATTCAGGGTGTCTGTACATGTACTCACCAGCCCAGGAAGGCAGTCATAGGTAGCAATCTGAAATCCCCTGGCTGTATATCTACTCACCAGTTCAGGCAGGCAAATGGCAGTCAGAAATCACCTGGTGACTCATGGTGACCCATGGTGACCATACATGTACTCATCAGTCCAGGTAAGCAGTCACATGCGGCAATCTAATATCCCCTGGTGACTCATGATGACCCTGGTGACTCAGTGACTGGTGACTCATGGTGACCATAATACATGTACTCACCAGTCCAGGCTGGCAGGCAGTCACAGGCAGCAACCTGAAATCCCCTGATGACGGTGGAAGTCGTGGTCCTGGTGAAGTCACACGTCCCGTGTCCGTTGCATCCCGAACAGGCGATCAACGTGACTTGACGAATGGGCGACTGTGCGTTGCTGGAATCCTTTACGTAGAAACTGAAAAAAAACAAGATGCAGGAATTGGCGTGGTTGTATGGTTAAATCCGTGTCTTGATTTCTGCCTGCTCTGAACTACATAAACCATTGACGAATGGGCGACTGTGCGTTGCTGGAATCCTTTACGTAGAAACTGAAAAAAACAAGATGCAGGAATTGGCGTGGTTGTATGGTTAAATCCGTGTCTTGATTTCTGCCTGCTCTGAACTACATAAACCATTGACGAATGGGCGACTGTGCGTTGCTGGAATCCTTTACGTAGAAACTGAAAAAACAAGATGCAGGAATTGGCGTGGTTGTATGGTTAAATCCGTGTCTTGATTTCTGCCTGCTCTGAACTACATAAACCATTGACGAATGGGCGACTGTGCGTTGCTGGAATCCTTTACGTAGAAACTGAAAAAAACAAGATGCAGGAATTGGCGTGGTTGTATGGTTAAATCCGTGTCTTGATTTCTGCCTGCTCTGAACTACATAAACCATTGACGAATGGGCGACTGTGCGTTGCTGGAATCCTTTACGTAGAAACTGAAAAAAACAAGATGCAGGAATTGGCGTGGTTGTATGGTTAAATCCGTGTCTTGATTTCTGCCTGCTCTGAACTACATAAACCATGTGACAGACACTGGCAGCTGTACAAGTACTTTCTTTTCCACACGCTGCTGACGTTTTCACTGGTGATTAATGGGAGGGGTGGGGGGAATAGGGAAGGGGGGGGGAGTGAGTATGTGTGTGTATGCGTGTGCGTGTGTGTCCAGGTGTGTATGTGTGCAAGTCCATGTTGGTGTGTGACCTATTTCATTACACACAGACGATTGTGCTGTATATTTACTCTCGGTAGCCAATGACCCAGTACGCATTCCACGTGCTGGCACTGTTCGGTGCTAAACAAGTAGGCCGCAGTATGCAGCAAACATACCGTGACACTTGCCAGTTTCATGGTTCCCACTACAGTACTTACTTGTAACGATTAAAGATTTAACGGTTCAGCAGAGGGTAGCAGCAAAGGATGAACATCCCATCACTCCAGTTTCAAACGGTTATGATTATGTGCATATTTGAAACAGGTTCCGCGCAAAATATTTTCGAACACAGTAGGTCTTACCTGTAACTGACAGGTTGGGCAGAATCCACTGAGAGCGCGACGTCACCAGTTGCTGAGTTGACTTGTACAGCTCCGTTTCCATCATCAACCACGTGGTAGGTCAGTACGTCCTTGGTGTCAGGGTCATGACCCTGAAGGTTGAAGTTCAAGGTCTCCCCGGATGTCCCGCTAATTGTTGTGTTGAACGTCAGAACAGGCACCGTGTTTTCTGAAAGTTATACTGGCAATGGAAAGCTAACCCCATTCTGACAAATGAAAAATCGTTTGGTTCATAGCTCTCAGTTCAGTGAAGCTTGTGTTACAGCATAGTGACCTGTTGCTGCTCAAGACAAAGGTCCGTAGGTTCTTATAAACGGAAGAGAAATAACTAGAGCGGGGATAGCTCAGTGGCTAGAACGCCAGACTCATGATCAAAAGGTCACGGGTTCAAATCCCTGCAGTAGCAGCGGGAGAATGTTCTTTTCCAGGGTCAACCTTCTGTGGTGGCTCTTATGTCGGTATCCGCTCAACACCCGTGTTACTGCAGTAGTACGTAAAAGCCCCCTGACATGGTGCATGGTTGTATTGTGCGCACAGAACGTGCCGAGATGGCAGCAGATTCTTGTGGCACCAGCCATATCAGCCCTGTAAGTTCACTTCGGTGGATATTCAAAAACATGCTATAAAAAGCTATTCACCCACACAGGATCACACGCGATAGCAATGAGTCTCCTCGAGGGCGGAGAACAGCATAATATAAAAGCGATGAACTAAACTAGACAGACAGGGGACAGTCAGAGATGAAACACAAGTTGACATGACACTGACTGAACTAAATGCAGTGATGGACACTGCCGCCTGCTGCATCATGTGCCAACTGGGGCTAACACTTACCGAAGACTGCCCATGCCAGACAGCACCGCTAGCCCCACACCATGTTCTGCTCTTAATAATAATAATTATTCTTATAAAGCGCTGTTCTTTAACCAGTGTTAAACTCACTGCTCTGTACAAACATCGTATCACAAAAACAACATTAACATACATGTCAGCAAACAAAACCTTAATTATTGTGGAATACACACACACACACACACACACACACACACACACACACACACACACACACACACACACACACACACACACACACACACACACGTACACAAAATGACATGTGCACACCAGTCTCCGCTCGTCCACTCATACAACAATTAACAAAATATTTATGATCTCAAACAACGACACCAATTTGAATCTGTCTTTTCTCCCACCCAACCCGTGCCTCCTTCTCTTGCCTAGATCTCTCATGCTCTCCCCCCTTCCCTTCCCCTCTCCCTGTCCATATGCATCCATCTCTTCCCTTCCCCTCTCCCTGTCCATATGCATCCATCTCTTCCCTTCCCCTCTCCCTGTCCATATGCATCCATCTCTTCCCTTCCCCTCTCCCTGTCCATATGCATCCATCTCTTCCCTTCCCCTCTCCCTGTCCATATGCATCCATCTCTTCCCTTCCCCTCTCCCTGTCCATATACATCCATCTACATTCAGCTGCCACACACAGACACACTCTTCTGCTGCCTCTTCAAGGGAACAAGACACGCTGGCAGCGAGAACCGGCACACGATAAGTAGATAATTTTCATTTTTCATTAATCATCGTTTACTATATAGCTGTCAGTCCGTCACTTTGAAAAAGACTCTGACCCCAAAATATATGCATTTTTTGTGTTGTCCAATGAAAATCAGCGATCTTTTAAACCCTTTGTGACTATAATTTTATGTTTTGATTCTTTGTTCTTTGCTTCGTAATGGGACTTGTGCTCCAATCTGATGAAACAGCACATGAAAGATTGCATTATTATTATTGTTACTACTTCTCACAGGGGATCAATAAGGTGAAGGAGGAGGACGAAAAGGAGAGAAGGACCCATGCAGGAAAAAAAGGATGCCAGCACACTCACTGGTGACACCCTCCCTCTCTGCAGCACTGTCGGCGGTGGCCTTGCTGGAGTTGGCGATGGCGGTGCTGCCGGTGGCGACGTAGTCGTAGACGCAGGCGACGTTGGTCGCTCCACACAGGTCATCGGCAGCCTGGCGGGTGGCGGGGGGTACCTCGTCCAGAAAGATGGGTCTGAACTCCGGGTGGGTGAAGTCTGCAGGCCCTTCTCTGGGTCCGTAGCGTAGAACGGTGTTGCTGGATGTCACAGCCCCTAGTGAAGGACAGAAACATCAACCCTACTGACAGAACTCTGATGTCACAGCCCTAGTGAAGGACAGAAACATCAACCCTTCTGACAGAATTGTGATGTCACAGCCCTAGTGAAGGACAGAAACATCAACCCTACTGACAGAACCATGATGTCACTGCCCCTGGCCTAGGACAGAAACATATACCCTACTGACAGAATTCTGATGTCACGAGGCCTCGTGAAGGACAGAAGCATCAACACTACTGACAGCCCGTGATGTCACCGTCCCTGATCAAGAACAGAAACAGCAGCCCTACTGACAGAACTTAAAAACGCCAACCCCACTTACAGAACCACGATCTCACCGCCCAAGGAAAAAGACAAAAATATCAACCCTACTGACAGAACCATCATGTCACCGCCACACATTTTAACCCTATTGACAGAACTATGATGTCACCATCCCTGGACAAGGACAGAAACACCAACCCTGCTGACAGAACTATCTTGTCACGACCCCTTGACAAGACAGAAAACACCCAATTTAAACTGTTAACTCGCCCTTCTCTGGCGATTTTGAGGACAAAAGCACCAACCCTACTCAGTGTAAACTACCCTCTCTGGCTATGCTGCTGCTTTAATCAAAGACAAAAGCACCAACCCTACTCAGTATAAAGGCCCTTTTCTGGCGACGGTTAGCAAAATCATGCTGCTTTTGATAAAGGACAAAATTCTTTCTCTGGTGATGTCGAAAGATGAGGATGGTTGTTAACGCTCACTAGTGGGTCATATCAGGGCGAAAGCTATGCAAACAAAAGCCGTGTTGCTTCTGAGCAAGGACAGAAACAGCAGCTACACTGAATGCGATAGGCCTTCTGTGGCTCGGCAGAGAAATGTCCTCTTGACTGTGAAGAAGGACAGAAGCAGCAACTATATTAAATGTGAAAGTCATACTCTGTCTGTGTGAAGCAAAGTCGTGTTGCTTGTGCTCAAAGGCAGGTAAGGAAATTATACTGAGTGTAAAATCCCTTTTGTGGAAAGCACAACCTGTGTCACATCATGGTCAGGGTAGTCGTATCTACCCTACTAAATGAAAGGTAAAATCTTCTAAATGAAGGAAGAAGTACGCACACTGGAATGAAGGAAGAAAGGAAGTATGGTTCTGGCAGGACCCTTCGTCAGTGAACAAAACATAAAACGACATGTGTTTGTTGTGCTATAAAAACGAAGGGAGAAAAGACTAAAGCCACAAATAACTTACACTGGGGTCCAAAGTCTTCGTAGATCTGTCGGTCGGTCAGGTCAGAGGCCAAAGTGGTGCCATCGGGAAGAACGAAGTCGTCTCCAGTGACCCCATTGAAGTTGCCAAGCAACCCACGGGTCATGCCTCTGTAGTCCAACGGCATGCCAATGGAGATGTCCAGAGCCTTGTAGCCGATGGAAATAGTGAGCTGGATCTCTGCGTCAAGTACAAGGACACTGCACATTCAGTGACTGGCGTAGTGGTAGGTGTTGGGTATGGTCAAATGGATCTCTGCACCAGCGACAAACAACATTCAGCGACCGCATTGTAACTGATGCAAATGATCACAGGTGAGTTTTCAGATGTTAACGTCCCGTCAACTACACAGGGCCACCTCAAAACGAATAACACATTCACAATTATTCGATACCAGGCCATAACACAAGTCACCAAACCATGAATAAAAATCGGGTTCATAGTTCTGCACACTGCGCTGTCAATAGCAAACATTATACACATCAACATGACCTACTAGCTTTAGACTAGCATAGCTAAAACGCCCACGAGTCCACATGACTATTACAGTTATTATCATCATTAATACATGATTATCTTCCTTGTATGTATACCTGAGGCAAAGATGACAACGAAGCTTTGGTTGGATCTCTTCAACATGTAGTTTTCAGAATCGACGAGAACCTCGTTGTCGCCGGCGTCACGGAAAGCTGTGCTGTAGTCGATGTTGCTGGCGTAGATGATGAGCGCTGGAAATCAAAACACGAAGACTATAAAAGAAAATGTAGCTTACAACATGAAATACCATGATTCATAATGCAGTATTGAAAGGTCTACAGATATATCACCAAACACACACCAAAATCTAAACGGGGAAGTAAATGACGGATAAAACATAAACCAAACAAAATGAACACCTATTTTACAGCACAGGAGACAAATTGCTGACCATCCATCTCAAAGCCAGTTCTTGTATCTGTCATCCATGAGATTATTGCAGTTTGTTTGCATCAGTGCGACATTAACATCTTGGGTCCCTAGCCCCCCACCCCCCAGCCCACATGCCCCCCACCCCTCCCATCACCCGCCAATCTGTTAGTCAACCTGCAGTGATGGCCATACACATAACAGCATGCAGGCTCCGCTACGATCCTACTCATAGTCTCTGGAAATTGGACTAAGGCCCTATACTGAGTGTCCTCAGCGTTTAGGTCAAGGGCATACTCACAGTCGTTGGTATTTGAGTCAAGGCCGACAAACACCCTGACTCCGTTCTCCTCAGCACCAAAAGCAGTGAACACCGTCGCGTTGGTAACTGAACCACTCTCCGTCTCCGCCAGTCCCGTCCGACCTTGAAGGGTGAAACTGAGGTCACCGGAGGTCAAGGTGATCATGGTGTACTCTCCCAGGCCGTTGAAGGTGTACTCTCCCCCGTCCAGTGTTTTGATGTGAGGGTCCCCCCACGTCCAGGCTGCAACATAGGGATGTACCGATCAACATTTCCTTCAGTATTCCATCCCCACCACGTTACCCTCACAGTATATGCCGCTCGTCCTGCCCTCTAAGCTCTGTCCCCTTGCTATTTTGTAGCGGAGAAAATTGGCGCTATCCGTGCACACAACATATACATTTTCATACGCATGAGGTGGCGGGGGGGGGGGGAGGGAGGAGAGGGGTATGAACTGGAGGGAGACAAGGAAGGAGCAGTCTGCCAAAATACAGAGAGACATGGGAGGGTGAAAGTGGGGGGGGGGTGAGAGGGAGAGAGAGGGGGGAGAGAGGGAGAGAGAGGGGGGAGAGATGGAGAGGGGGGGTGGCAGATAGAAAAAAGGCATTTAGGGGCAGAGAGGAAACTGGACGGTTTACTCAATGAGGTCAACGTGCAGACAAGGAAACAACAAAGGCAGTTACATGCTTGTTCTCTCTCTCTCTCTCTCTCTCTCTCTCTCTCTCTCTCTCTCTCTCTCTCTCTCTCTCTCTCTCTCTCTCTCTCTCATACACATACACACGCGCACGCGCGAGCGAATGCAAACGCGCGCATACCCGCACACACGCGCACACATGCGCACGCACGCACACACACACAGGCGCGCGCGCACGCACGCACACACACGCATACAAACGCACGCATGCCCGCGCGCAAACACACACACACACACACACACACACACACACACACACACACACACACACACACACACACACACACACACTACACTACGCTCACAGAAGCTGAAGGGAATCCTGGTACTACACTCGCCCACGGGCCGAAGCTCGTAGTACTTGTTGCAGTAGTAGTCGGGGTTGGTGGTGTTGTAGCAGCACACGTTGTGGGCCCGGCGGTCCTCCCGCTGGTAGTCGGCACGCAGTGACCAGAAGGCCGGATTGAAGGCCGTGGCTGACCCTGCGTGTGGCGCGTCCGTCAGATACTGACCCCACACTGACCACCACGACCAGTCCCAGCTGTAGCAACACTCCTGCACAGCCCAAAAAGATCCGTCATCGGTACTGTTGAACCAAGCTTGGTCATTATCATTGTGGACCACAGCTTGGTCATTATCATTGTGGACCACAGCTTGGTCATTGTCACTGTGGACCACAGCTTGGTCATCGTCACTGTGGACCACAGCTTGGTCATTGTCACTGTGGACCACAGCTTGGTCATCGTCATCATGGAACAGCGCTGTCATCGTCAAACATAGCTCCGTCTTCGTCATCGTGGAACATAGCTCCGTCATCGTCATGGTCAAACATAGCTCCGTCTTCGTCATCGTGGAACATAGCTCCATTGCCGTCATAGTGGAACAAAGCTCCGTTGCCGTGATCGTGAAACATAGCTCCATTATCGTCAAACATAGCTCCGTTGTCGTCATCGTGGAACATAGCTCCGTCATCGTCATCGTCAGACATAGCTCTGTCTTTGTCATCGTGGAACATTGCTCCGTTGTCGTCATAGTGGAACATAGCTTCGTTGTCGTCATCGTCAAACACAGTTCCGTCATCGTCATCGTCAAACAGCTCCATCGTTGTCAAACATAGCTCCGCCATTGTCAAACATAGCTCCGCCATTGTCATACATAGCTCTGTCTTCGTCATCGTGGAGCATAGCTTCGTCACTGTCATCGTCAAACACAACTCCGTCATCGTCATCGTCAAACATAGCTCTGTCATCGTCATCGTCAAACATAGCTTGCGCTTTGCCATTGACCACAATTTCGTTATTATATATGGCTTGATCATCATCTTTATTACAGATCACTGTCTCGTCATTGTCTCTTCCAATGACAAACACTGTTTCCACCATCCTTTCCAAAGAGCGAAAAACTATGTCAAACATCCCTCCCACAGAGCGAAACGCTGCGTCCACCAACCTTCCGCAGAGCCACAGACTGTGTCCACCAACCTTTCCACAGAGCCACAGACTGTGTCCACCAACCTTTCCACAGAGCCACAGACTGTGTCCACCAACCTTCCACAGAGCGAAACACTGTGTCCACCAACCTTTCCACAGAGCCACAAACTGTGTCCACCAACCTTTCCACAGAGCCACAGACTGTGTCCACCAACCTTCCACAGAGCCACAGACTGTGTCCACCAACCTTCCACAGAACCACAGACTGTGTCCACCAACCTTTCCACAGAGCCACAGACTGTGTCCACCAACCTTTCCACAGAGCGAAACACTGTGTCCACCAACCTTTCCATAAGGCGCCAGCTGACGACTCCTGCCCACTGTCATCCTGAAGCACATGACGTTGTAGTCGTCCCTCCAGTAAGCCCATCGCCAGTTGCCCCACAGCCACCACCAGCTGCAGGGACACTGCGGCAGACGTTGGAAGCCGGCCAGCCGTTCCTCCTTTAGGGGCAGGTTCCTGCGGTACCAGTCCTGGCACTCCTGGTCCGCCGAGTAGCTGTCGCCTAGCGGGTAGATCCACATCCCGTAGCGACCTGACAACAGGGCGAAATGGCACTGTGACTGTCTTTTGCCAGGAAAGACATCACTTGGTCTGTTGTGAGGAATGATGCGTCGTTTGTACACACCAGCTACCAAGCAAACAGACCACCTGCAACTGCTACCTACCAGGCACCTACACTGTCCACAGCTGCCAGCTACCAGACAGATACACCGTTTTAGCTGCTAGCTATCAGGGAAATGCGCCATGCGTATCTGCCATCTACCAGACCATGATGTTTATAATCGCCACTAACAGTGAGGTACACCATTATCTACCACCTACCAAGCACATGCACACATCTCCCACCTACCAGGCGGATACATCGTTTGTAGTCGCTACCTACCAGGGACATGCACCGTATGTAGCTGCCACCTACCAGGCAGATACACTGTAGTCGCGGTACCTACCAGGGACACATACAGCGAATGGTTGAGCTTGAAGACTACAACAACCCACCATTTACATCATATCAGTTTTGTAAAATCATGCACAAAGTTTGAATCAGAACACACTCTCGCTTCAGTCGCTGATTTTGCCATTTACAATGACTTGTGAAAACAAGTATTAGTTTAGTGCATTTCTGCTGGTTAGCCCGCTTGGTCCGAGAGGCAGAACTGACCGGTGTTTCCCTTGATCCTGTCCATCTTGGTGAAGGCCTCTGTTGTGTTGGAGTAGACGTTGCTGACCACCTGGTCCTGGTGACCGTTAGAGAAGCCGATGATGAGGGGCTCGTTGTCCAGCACTGACCAGCGCATGGCCCCCGCCTTGTAGAACACCAGGCCGAATGATCTCCGCCCGTCAGAGATCAGTGCCAGCTGTACCGTCGCTCGTTCTTCCTGTAACAGAAAAACCGTCAGAGATCAGGGCCAGCTGTACCGTCGCTCGTTCTTCCTATAACAGAAAAACCGTCAGACATCAGTGCTAGCTGAACTGTCGTTTGTTCTTCCTGTAACAGAAAAAACGTCAGACATCAGTGCTAGCTGAACTGTCGTTTGTTCTTCCTGTAACGGGATAAAACGTCAGCCGTCAGACGTCAGTGCTAGCTGAATTCTCGTTTGTTCTTCCTGTAACGGGAAAAAACGTCAGCCGTCAGACATCAGTGCTAGCTGAATTGTCGTTTTTTCTTCCTGTAACAGAAAAACCGTCAGACATCAGTGCTAACTGAACTGTCGTTTGTTCTTCCTGTAACAGAAAAATCGTGCGATTGTTCTAAAGCATCGATTTACCAAATCAGTGCAAAACTGTACCTCGTTTTACAAGTCTTTAAAAACAATTATTTAATACAAATTGGTCACAGTGTTGACTGTTGAAGTTCTTTCAGTTTCAAACTGGCTGCGATAAACAAACCACACACACACACACACACACACACACACACACACACACACACACACACACACACACACACACTACCCACCCACACCTACACCTCAATCTCTGGAAACATTTCCTCTTGTTGACGTAATGCTGGAAAATGTTACACTACAGGTAGGTGTTTGCGTCAACATCGCCCTTTACTCGGCTAACTAGACACCAAATAGCAGACTACAAGTTTGGGTGAGGATGCACACTATAGATCTGACAATGGTGTCGTCCCTGTCAAATGCGGACATAAACACACACACACACACACACACACACACACACACACACACACACACACACACACACACACACACACACACACGCACACACACACACACACACACACACACACACACACACACACACACACACACACACACACACTTTGCCTAACTAGTGACACCGAAATATGCTCTCTGTCACACACACACACACACACACACACACACACACACACACACACACACACACACACACACACACACACACACACACACACACACACACACACACAAGCAAACAAACAAACAAAACCACACACGGGGCTGTCCTTTTTAAATCACTGTCTTGCAAACTCTTGACCTCACCGTTCCGTTGCGGCTGTTGATGTGGGCCA
>OY757553.1:16784309-16807128 GCA_963584105.1 Alviniconcha strummeri
GTAACTCTCACCTGGCATGCAAGTAAATAAAGTACATAAACTCCACCAGAGGATATACCTTTGATCTACCAGAGGATGTACCTCTGGCGAGTGTATGTACCGTGTACCAAAGGATGTACCTTTGGTGGAGTTTATGTATTCTGTATTTATTGCATGCCAGATGAGGTTACCATGGGTGGCTCAGGTCTTTGTGGTCGTATTGGTGGGACGTCTTTCAAGTTCTAACGGACTCCCTTGCATCTCGAAAGCGCTTTGGACTGCATAAGAGATGAGGGAATGTTGGCAACAACGTTTTTGTTCTGTGATACCCGACTGTTGTATTATTATTCTCAATAGACATTTCAAGTTAAATAAAATTCCAATCCTTTTTCACATTTATCTTCTTTCTCATAAGCGAACAGTTGAATGCAATCATGAAAGAAAGTTAGAGGACTGCTTCAGACAAAATAAATGTGGAAGTGGCTCCAGACGGTCCTGTGACTGAGACACACAACAGTTTGTCTGTACAGACCCCTATCTGCCAAGTAACCACACCAAAAATCCAAAAGGCAAATACAAGGTTAGTTATGAAGTCAAAAGCTGAAGTCCCACTGAAACGTCCTCAAGGGGCAGGAATAGCTCAGTCTGTAGAGCGTCCAACTGAAATGCCAAGCACAATACTGAGGTAGGTTCGCATCCCAGGTGCAGCAAGGGATCTTTCCCCCAAAGACAACTTTTAGTGCCCACTCTCTGATGGTATCTGTACAGCCACCTGTGCAATCGCATGCGTCAACATCCATGCACCAAACATGAGCAGTCATATATACCATTGTTTGGACACACAAAATGTCTGCACACATTGATAGAAATGGGTAGTCCTGCTCTTGCGGCAGTTGTGCCTTTAATTAACCAGATAGGGCGACCCACATTTCCGGCAAAGGACAAAGAAGTACTAATACAAATAAGTAATTGTGTCATTGCTAAATCAGAAGCAGTCAGCCTGTGTGTCACGGGGTTACAACTGACACGTGAAGCACGTACATGGTTCTGCTCTATCATAGGAAGCCTGGAATCCTGTGCTGTTGCTAGAGCCATCAGTGACGTAGCGTATCCACATCATGTTCTGCGATGACGTCAGCGGCAGAGGAGTACTGTTGCCACAGTAACGGTTACCAAGCAACGGCGCTCCTTCATATCCTCCATCTCGTACCTGGTAAACACAACAGTTACTAGGTGGAAATGTCCTTGTGCGAAAATGTCTCATTGCTGCATTAAGAACAAGTATTCAGTACATGTAATCATAGATAAACAAGATGGTTTAAATATACCCACACCCCTAATTTCATTATGAACCCCATTGTACCCACCTGTAAAGTACTCCGCAGAGCCAGCAGTGACTACAAAGCCGTCACTGTGTACCTACCTCGAGGTAGGTGTTCTGGCAGTTGTCGCTGCCGTCGCCCAGGTTGAAATGTGTGAACTGAAGGTGCACCAGGTAGCCCTGCCACTGCTCGATGATGAAGGTACACTGCCTTCTGCCGCCAGTGTTGGCAGGGGACTGCAGCGTTCCTGAAGATGCTCTGAACGTCTCCTCGCACACTGGCGTGTTCAAAACACCATGCAAGTGTAATAGTAATAATGGTAATAATAATCGTCATCATAATGAAATATTTATCAAGTGTGAACCTTTACCACAGAGATCAGTATGCTGTAGGCTACAAAATTCAAATAAAAACGTCAACTGGAAAACGACGACAACGACTACAGCGAGGCAAACCGCACTGCTGCAGCACCTGAATTCCGTCCCGAGCGGGGTGAGACATTCGCTTCAACAAGTTTATAGCTCCTTTAGTCGGAACATTTCTTACTTTAGTCGAACTTTCAAGTACTCACAATTTTATAGCTCCTTTAGTCAGAACTCTCATGTCTATGAAATGTTGCTGTAATGCAGCTGGTTTGGATGCTGTTGGTTGCTTGTTGTTCATGTCCTTTCCGTCCATTCAAGCCAGTCAAAGTCAAAGTCAAAAGCAGTCTTTAAAACGGAAACTCTTTATTCCTCTCTCTCTCTCTCTCTCTCTCTCTCTCTCTCTCTCTCTCTCTCTCTCTCTCTCTCTCTCTCTCTCTCTCTCTCTCTCTCTCTCTCTCTCTCCTATCGGAGCCCGTGCAACACAATCACATTCATTCCATCCACTGACTATTCACACATTCATTCGCCTACAAACACATTCACACCCAACTGATCACTCTCTCACACCACAGGCACACGCCATATCACACCACCACATCTAGTTACAATGTTATAGCTACTTCAGTCGCACCTGTGTTGCTACCTTAGTTTAAAAAAAAATTGAAAATGCAAATGAAGTTTGTTGTATCTTTTCTAGTCATCCTTCAGAATAGCTTTAAAAAAATCTTGATGTGGCAAGATCAAATCTGAGGCAAACATGGAGCTGACTGCATGATAACAAACATTGTGTGTATGTTGTTATTTATAATGCACAATTTCATCCAACTCTGTCTGGTAGCACAATTTCATCCAACTCTGTCTGGTAGCACAATTCCATCCAACTCTGTCTGGTAGCACAATTTCATCCAACTCTATCTGGTAGCATAATTCCATCCAACTCTGACTGGTAACATAATTCCATCCAACTCTATCTGGTAGCATAATTCCATCCAACTCTGACTGGTAACATAATTCCATCCAACTCTATCTGGTAGCATAATTCCATCCAACTCTATCTGGTAGCATAATTCCATCCAACTCTATCTGGTAGCATAATTCCATCCAACTCTATCTGGTAACATAATTCCATCCAACTCTGACTGGTAACATAATTCCATCCAACTCTATCTGGTAGCATAATTCCATCCAACTCTGACTGGTAACATAATTCCATCCAACTCTATCTGGTAGCATAATTCCATCCAACTCTGACTGGTAACATAATTCCATCCAACTCTATCTGGTAGCATAATTCCATCCAACTCTATCTGGTAACATAATTCCATCCAACTCTGGTAGCATTTCTGTGGTCATCGGAGGAACGGGATGGTTGGGGGGCCGGATGTTTGGATGCAGCAAAAAGCAAGGAACAGCAGATATCTGGAGGGAGCAGGAGGCACCAACGGGAAAGGTTCAAAACACGGAAGGCCCCAGTGGGAAATGTCCCAAGCCCAAAGGCAAAACATAACAGGCTCCACAGAGAAATTTCCCAAGCACAGAGAGAAACACAACGGGTCCCAATGGGAAAGGTCCAAACACAGAGAGAAACACAACAGGCCCCTACGGGAAATGTTCTAAACACACAGAGAAACAGAACAGGCCCCAATGGGAAATGTCCTAAGAACAGAGAGAAGCAGAACAGCCCCCAACAGGAAATGTCCTAAACACAGCGAGGAACACAACAGACCTTAATGGGAAATGTCCTAAACGCAGCGAGAAACACAACAGGCCCCAGTGGAATATGTCCCAAGCAGAGAGAGGAACATAACACTCCCCAATGGAAAAAGCCCAAAGCACGGACAGAAACATAACAGTCCCCAATGGGAAATGTCCCAAGCACAGAGAGGCCCCAATGGGAAATGTCCCAAGCACAGAGAGGCCCCAATGGGAAAGGCCCAAAGCACAGACAGAAACACAACAGGCCCAGTGGGGAAATGTCCAAAGCACAGAGAGACACACAACAGGCCCCAGTGGGGAAATGTCCAAAGCACAGAGAGAAACACATCAGGCCCCAGTGGGGAAATGTCCAAAGCACAGAGAGACACACAACAGGCCCCAGTGGGGAAATGTCCAAAGCACAGAGAGAAACACATCAGGCCCCAGTGGGGAAATGTCCAAAGCACAGAGAGAAACACAACAGGCCCCAGTGGGGAAATGTCCAAAGCACAGAGAGAAACACATCAGGCCCCAGTGGGGAAATGTCCAAAGCACAGAGAGAAACACAACAGGCCCCAGTGGGGAAATGTCCAAAGCACAGAGAGACACACAACAGGCCCCAGTGGGGAAATGTCCAAAGCACAGAGAGAAACACATCAGGCCCCAGTGGGGAAATGTCCAAAGCACAGAGAGAAACACAACAGGCCCCAGTGGGGAAATGTCCAAAGCACAGAGAGAAACACATCAGGCCCCAGTGGGGAAATGTCCAAAGCACAGAGAGAAACACAACAGGCCCCAGTGGGGAAATGTCCAAAGCACAGACAGAAACACAACAGGCCCCAGTGGGGAAATGTCCAAAGCACAGAGAGAAACACAACAGGCCCCAGTGGGGAAATGTCCAAAGCACAGAGAGAAACACAACAGGCCCCAGTGGGGAAATGTCCAAAGCACAGAGAGAAACACAACAGGCCCAGTGGGGAAATGTCCAAAGCACAGAGAGAACCACAACAGGCCCCAGTGGGGAAATGTCCAAAGCACAGAGAGAACCACAACAGGCAGGGAGAAGACCACGGAAAAGGAAGGCCGCAATATGAAGGAGCAAGGAGGTAAGGATTCTGAAAGAGTAGAGAGGAGAAAGCAGCTACAAGTAAAGAAGAAAAGAAAAGAGATGGAAACAAACGCAGAGAACAGAACTAATAGGGGGAGGCACAAAATGTCAGAAAATTAAATAGGGCATTCTAAAAGCAAGGTAGGCTGAAAGGAAGGCATGATGGGGAGCAGGGATAACTCAGTGGTAGAGCGCCAGACTCTCGATCACGGGTTCAATTCCTAGCAGGAGTGGCAGAAGAAATGTCTTCTCCAATGTCAACTTTCAGTGCTGACTCTTATTTCCGTATCTGTTCCTCTGTGGCAGTATCATGGAAAAGATCCAAGTCATTCTGCCAAAAGCGCAGGTAACACCTAAAATGCATGTACCTTACATGTCAGGCTTTGCACGAAACAACACTGTAAACTGGTGCATGAATGTAGGGTGTCAACAGAAAATGGGTCGAGATGGCAACACTGAGTAGTTTCACGTGACACCAGCCATGTAAGAACCAAATAGTGCACTGCAAAAACACCATTGCAATGGATATATTCAAAACTGCACTACAAAAAAAAAGAGATCCCATGCAACAAGAGTGTAATGAGTCTGCTCAAAAAAGAAGATTAGCGCTACATAAAAGTGGTCATCAACACGACGTACACAAGAGATAATAACATAAAATCAATAAACTGTGGAAGAAAGGATGGCTCAGTAGGCCTAGTTCAAAACGCACGTGTTCATTACAAATTAAAGAGAACACCAACAACAAAAACATTCCTTACATGAAATCCACGATGCGTTGAAACCAGTTCGTACATTCTGGAGGTCAGTCAGGAATTTAAGGTGCATGACATTTCCTGTTGACGTCACATCCAGCGGAAGGACGTCACCACAATATCTGTTCAGCCGGGTGTCGGATTCACTCGGGCCATCTCTAAACTGAAAACCGTTGTGTGGTACTGGGTACAACATGCTGACAACTCACTGCTAGGTCTGAGTTGGGACACATCGCCTTTCATTCACAGCGATACAAACAAGCTTCTTCTTCTGTACAATTTTCCTTCATCTTATTATGTCCAGTAAGAAATCACAAGCAGATAATACGCATGGCAAATCAGCTCTCATGAACCATGTCTGTGTTACCTACTGGCTATTTTAATCAAGAGGCTGGCGACTCTCTTAATCATGAATCCCACGAACGTCATTTTAAAATATATAAAAAATGAAGAGGATACATAATCACTATACCGAAGAAGAAAATGTCCTAATAACAACGTCTGGTCAAAGAGGGTTAATTGTTACTGTACCTCCAATAAGTCCAGCTGACAGTCCTGTGAGTCCTCCAGATCAAAGTCCGTGAAGGTGACACGGATTCTGTCCCCTTCTGCGCCAGTGAGGGTCCACACACACACCGCGTTGTTGGGGTAGACGTCGGGGTACCCAGGGGACACTATCTCACCCCCATGTCCACTTAACTCTCCGCCGCAGTCATCAAATACTGCAACAGGAAACATACCTGTCAGCGTATAGCCAAAATCACACAGATATGTCAGTTCAAAAGGCCAACGTAGAGTCCCTTTCAATGCACGCTAGTTAGTTCCTTTGTATTCTAACGCCAGTCATTTGAACCACTTGACGTTGATCTCAGCCATATCAACTAGCACGTGAGGCAGAGGTTAATCACGCAGTCAGTCAAAATCAGTCAATCATCAGCCAATCAGTAAATCGATCATTTGACATAAAGACAGAGTTTAAGAAACTGCAAGCCACTAACAAGTCTAGGAACGCATGCACCAAAAAATGTGATTCCAGGGCTTGAGATACTTCATTCAATCAAAACGGTGTTTGTGTGGCTCAACTCCATACACGTTCTAAGCATCTCACATAATACAATACTTTAATGATAATACAATATTATAATGCATTATAAAACATAAACACACTCATACATGCCCCTGAAATAATATACAATTATATTACAAGCCCTTAAAATAATATACAATTGTACATAACACACACACACACACACACGCACGCACGCACGCACGCACGACCGCACGCACGCACGCACGCACGCACGCACGCACGCACACACACACACAAATGTGCGCATACACACGTATGCAGCAGCAGTACAGAAAGACTTAATTGCAGGCACCAACCAGTCTGTTAATGACTTAATGAATCAGTCAAATAATCCATACAGCAAATTGGTGTTGATGAATAGTGATGTTCATTTTAATACCAGCTGATAAAAACCATTATGAAGGCAACAAATGTGGGTAAAAGCGTCCAACGGGACAAGAGATCTCTGTGACTCACACGCGGAGGCACCAGAAATGAGTCAAAAACATACTTCTAATCTGCAATAGTTGTGGGGGTATCAAAAGTGAGTCAATATAAATGTGTAATTTACAAGTGGGGGCACCGGAAGCAAGTCCAAACGCATTTGTAATTTACTTCTGGAGGCTCCAGAACCGGGTCAAAAGAACTAACTTGTAACTTACTTCTGGAGGCTCCAGAACCGGGTCAAAAGAATTAACTTGTAACTTACTTCTGAAGGCATGGGAAGCAGATATAAACTCATCTATAACTCACTCGTAACGTCACCAGAAACGAGCCAAATGACGTTTATAAGTGACTCACCACCGGGACTGAGTCAAAACACACTTGTGACTTACATACGGAGGCGCCGGAAGCAGTGTAGGTGGCTGAGAATCCCCGAAGATAGCTATTGTAAGTAGCGTTGAACAGCAGTGTCATCATGTTGCTTGTGGACGTGATCGGGTTAGGGATGTGGACGCCACAGTAGCTGTAATGTCAGCAGGGGAAACTATTCATTATCCATGCAGTCTACCATCGCTGTATTTCTACCCGTAACTAGCTCCATTATTATCCAGTATACATGCTATGCACCATCGTCTTGTTCCTACCAACAACCAAATTCATAAAAATCCAGCACTCTTAATTAACCTTGGCAGCATAGCCACGAGTACGCATGATATAGCCATCATCGGCAGAGCTCTGTCTCCAGCCAAATCAATTTGAGACGTCAAGTTCATCTTGATTGGCATAATATCACCCATTCACCCATACGGCCCACACATCCATGGAAGATGACTAGCCTAACAACCATCACCGCATCCAAACTGCAGCCAGTTAAGTCCTTTTTAAATAGTTTCCTAATCAGCGTGCAGTGTGCGTAGTGTTGCGCATCTCACGCGCGTGATGCAAGTGTACTTGTGTTATTTACAGAGCGCATAATGTACATGATCGAGTCCTCATTACTTCCCTCTCCCTCTCTTTCGTCAGTGACAGAGACACTTCCGCACGGGTAAATGAAATCAGAAACACCCTCTTTCATTTTCGTTTTGGAATTGCATTCTCTCACAGGGTAGGAAATCAAGCCATATTCAAAAGCGAATTCAAAGAATGTTTTTCTGGACACCAACACACCTGAACCAAAAGCGGATAAGTAGCGTACATCTTCATTTTTCACCATTTAACTGTGTTGTTTAATTGTCGTTTTGTCGCTTAAAAGAGGGTTTACCGCAAAATGTGGCTGTTGTCTGTTGTCATTTTAAATAAGCGTTCTTCTTTGGCCTTCTGTTTGGATCTTTCTTCAAAAACATACATCAAACAGTGACGGCGAAAAAGTATCTTAATGATATCAGAAAAGAAGTTCAGCGACACTCTGATCAGATTACGGCTTGGCATTATGGTTAATGAATTTGGCATAACCAAACGCTTCCAAGCCGAAAATGCAACAAAGATGCATCCTTTCTGCCCAGGTAAGACACCTGGGCAGAAAGGATGCATCTTTGTAGATAAATGTCACCTTTTGTTTAGCTGTCCCGTCTAACACACACACACACACACACACACACACACACACACACACACACACACACACACACACACACACACACACACACACAGATGCACACGCACACAAACTATATGAAAAGAATACACGAAAAGACTATACACTCACGCATCAATGAAACTGTCGTTGCTAGTAGTCCCTCCATCAAAGACAGAGAGAACAGCGGGTGCACCCATAGGTGTCACTGCGCTTAAGCAGTCTTCATCTTGTATTCCAGCCAACATGGTCCCATACTGTAACTGCATGAAGTCAAAGACGAGGTAGACGGTCTGTCCTGGTTCCACCTGTATGGTGTAGGTGCAGTTGGTGAAGGGGGGGAATGTCCCCGGGTAGTTGGGACTGCTGACAGTACCATTCGGCCCCGCAAAGAATGTCTCGCCACAGCCTGTGTGGATTTGAAGGATAGAATGATTCTCACTTCCGCCAGCAATTTCCGCCTTTTCAGTTTCTACTTTCCGAGGCCAGTTCAGCTTCGTTTCTTCCCGAATCACCTGTCCACTCGTTGTACGCTAGATGCGGCTATAAGCATGAGAAGAAAAGACAGGCAGACAGAGAAAAGGCAACAAAAGTAACAAAGAGGTCAACAGACAACCGAAGCGCAAACTGGTTACTTATTAATTGGAGTTTAAAGTACTGTCAACTTCACAGGACCACCTCAGGACGACCAAAGACTATTATAAGACAATGCACATCTTGAAACATTTCTCACATAATATATGCAAAACTACATCTACGTCATCTGCAGACTCAATGCAAACAAAAACACAGCATGGGTGATCCCACAACCCGCCAAATAGGCTAAGTCCCTAATCAGCCAGGCCAACCTACCACCAAACATCATTACACTACCGTGTTGGTGTAGGAAAAAATACACACACTATTAACAGTAGTACAAATATGACTGGTTTACAAAATTCCAGTTCACTTCTCGTCTCGAATTTGGAGGGGGAAATGAAATTGGATGGCCTGGGAAGCTATACAAATTAAATTGGATGGCCTGGGAAGCTATACAAATGAAATTGGATGGCCTGGGAAGCTATACAAATGAAATTGGATGGCCTGGGAAGCTATACAAATGACAAAGGCTGTAGAAGAGGCGTGAATGGCTATATTGTGGACTACTTCAGGCTTTACGGTCAGCACCTTTGGCAACGCCCGGTTCTCAACACAAACCATAATTTCTGCTTCTGTGTTATTATCGTCACTAATATTATTATTGAACATACCTGACGCTTTCACAAAATGATAACTCCCCTTATAGCCAACACCGGAAGTGACGTCATTCGTGACGAACCGAACAGTCAGCGGCGGAAAGAGTGTCAGAGTTTCAGGCAAAGTGTTCCCGCAAAGACGCAGAGTTCTTAGCTCCTCAGGCAAAGTCACTCTTCCCAACAGGTTCTCGTAGGTGACCTAAAGAAACAAAAGGCTAAACAATGTCCACACGAACCTACCTTGCTTATGCTTACAAAGATGCAAATACAAAGATGCTAAACAAAATTCCATCATGCTATTGGCACAGGAGTAAGACATGCAACACAGAGCCAGAGTGATCAAAAGAGAATGGAGTAGCCTCTTTGAAATTTTGTTGATGAGCTCTCTCTCTCTCTCTCTCTCTCTCTCTCTCTCTCTCTCTCACACACACACACACACACACACACACACACACACACACACACACACACACACGCACGCACGCACGCACGCACGCACGCACGCACGCGCACACACGCACACACATATGCACACATACGCATGAACACACACAAGGCGCACGCACGCACGCGCGCGCGTGCACACACACGCACACGCACGCCCACGCCCACACACACACAAACACACACACACACACACACACACACACACACACAAACAAACACACACACGCACGCACGCACGCGCGCACACACACACACACACACACACACACACACACACACACAGAGTTTAGTTGAAGATCATATCTAGGCGCTTGAGAAACGCCCCATGCGCTTCTTGATGCTCTTCTCACTAGAACAAAGTGACACCTGCAAATAGTCGTTTGTGCAGGAACCGTTCGTTGCTCCTTCAATCTGGAAGTCGGTGAAGACGATGACCATGGAGTAACCGCCATAGGACGGAACAAAGCGGTACGAACACGACAGGTTGCCCGGGTAGTTGTCCGGGTAATTTGGTGACTGGAAACTGCTGTGGTTAGTATGGTAGATTTCCCTCTGACACACTGTCAGACCGATAAGCAAACAATTAAATTCTGCGTTCAATAATGCCAAGTTGTCGGAAACAAGCGGAGCAAATGAAGACGGGATGTGTGTGTATGTGTGCGGAGGGGGGGAGGGGGGAGGGGAGAGGGTGGGGGTGGGGGGAGGAGGTAGAAAAGTGAATGACCACTGAAACACAACTGAAAATGACTTTTATTTTTATTTTTATAAAAATAAAAAAAGGATTTCAACACAGATGTCATCCTTATGTACAAATAACTAGCTTAATTAGAAAACAGAGAATTAAGGCAAAAAAACAAAGAAAGGTAGTTGCTGCTGGAATTTATCACCCCACCAACCGCATACAGTGATCACCTCAAGGCAATTAAATCACAGGTTTAGATCACGTCTGTATGAGTTGCAAATACAAATTACCCAGTGAGTCAGTGAGAGAGAGAGAGAGAGAGAGAGAGAGAGAGAGAGAGAGAGAGAGAGAGAGAGAGAGAGAGAGAGAGAGAGAGAGAGAGAGAGAGAGAGAGAGAGAGAGAGAGTGTGTGTGTGTTGAGAAAGATGCTGAATGAAGTGTTGTAAAGTTTTGATGTAAATAATAGGGTTCATTGTGCTTTAGGTTTCGTATATATATTGTTGACCATGTGCATTTGTAATGTGCGCTTCGAGCCCATGTTAGGTGTAAGCGCCTTACGCATGCTCCTTTACGTAACTAAATCGCGAGTAAAACTCCGGTTCACAGTTCAGCATAAAAACACACATTCAACAGCAACCAAAACCAAGTCAAAACAGTCAACAGAAAGCATGATCCTTACATTTGACTTATTTACATCTGGCAGAAATATTTCTAAACATATTCTTTGCAACAAATTCAGCACAAAATCTTAGCCCACCTTTTTGAAATAACAGGTAGCCTGTTCCTGCTGATTCACTGTTAGAATACACAACAATGCGGGTGACATTTACGAAAAATAAAGAAGAGAACAGATATTTAGTCGCTAAGGTGAGATGCGGGAAAAGATATACCCCGTTCTGCTCCAGATTCTGGAGAAAGAAGATAATAGAGAGAAGCCACAGGCTTGAAACAGAGAATCTTTGACAGCTCTGGAATTAAAAAAAAAATCTGCATCCCCTGTATCTCACCGTGGGAAAAAAAAAGGAAAAAAAGTCCAGTCCCTCAAACACCACTGACTGTAACTTTATTCGTAAATGTAGACTGAAATTAATATTGTTTTGTGAATTTTTGTTTTTGTTTTATTTATTTTTTCACGTTTTGTATCATAATTTCTGCTGAGGCGCCAAAATAAATGTTTTATTGAAATATTCATGAAATCATTTTGGTGAATTTCAATAAGGAAAGGAAAGGTTTTGTGCCCCAATAGCCAGCAAAGTTCTATTGTACTGTATTGCATCATTGTATGATGCGTAGTATTGTGCTGTACTATACTGAAGCCGGCTGTGCTCTGTATGAAATGAACTTATATAATTGCTGAATTGTACATTTGAAATTGTCAGTAAACAATGTCATGTACTAACCTGTTGACCACGTTGCTCTGAAACCAATGTCCGTGGTTTCCCAGTTTGATTGGAACAACAGCACAGCTTGATTACCCAAGAGCAAGTAATCCAATTGCTGATGGGATGAGCAACTCTCTTTAAATACACTGGGGCCCACAGTGCCATTTCCAGCCCAGATCTGGAGGATGAAAAAAAAAATCTAAAGCAACAACAAGGTGGTCGTACTTTTCATTAAAATGAAGGTTGGCTTTATCATCATATCTTCCTCTGCATTAGCAAAGTGGGGCAGCAGGTAAGAAATATAAATTCCCTATGTTGATAAACGTTGTTGTGCTTTATGTTTCACCTGTCACTCTCATAACGCTTACATACTGTCGTCCAGATGAGACCCTGTGCAGCTGACAAGAAATAAACAAGATTCAGTCAGTAGTCGGTTCAGCCTGGAAGTTCTGCATGTTGATAAATCTCGTTTCTTTCATAAATATTTCAACATGTGAAAAACTACAAAACGTTCAGCTGCAAGACTCGTGCTCAAAGCTGGCTGCCTATATCCAAGCACGTATCGAATACAAGTTATCAACACTTTGTCACACTTTTTTCTCTCTGATACGGCCCTTTTCTTTATCTGTCTGATCTTTGTATTCACTCAAAGAAGCTCTGCTCTGACGCAAGAATACACGTTAGGACCAAAACATTTTATCACCGTTGTTTTACCTATGCTGCTCCTTCTGGCTGGAACTCCCAGCCTCGTACAAGTGAACACATTTGGTTTAAAACTGCTCTAAAGACCCCATTTGTTTAACACGTTAACCCTGCGCCAGTTCGAGTCGGGTGCCACTGAAGAGTTGTGTCCACCTAGTGCCTGACTCTTACAGGCAAACTGGTTTTCGGGGTCACAAAACAATGTATACTAATCGGAAAGGGAGATCGCTACAACCCAGTTCCTTCAGCCGTTTCCCACGTGTCGCGTTTAGAACAGTGTGTGTGTGTGTGTGTGTGTGTGTGTGTGTGTGTGTGTGTGTGTGTGTGTGTGTGTGTGTGTGTGTGTGTGTGTGTGTGTGTGTGTGTGTGTGTGCCTATCTGAAGTCAGGAAATAACCGAAAACTATTACCTTTTACATGGTACAATGTACAATGCGTCAAATTATCCATTAAGAACTCTGTATTAAAAAGGATTTTGCAAAGTGGGTACCCCACTACCTGACAGGACATAAAAATGGGAAGAAGGAGAGAGATATGCTAACAGATGCTCGCCCGTTTTGAAAAGCAAAAGGCCGAAGTTGTCACAGGAGATGCCCCCGAATAATTATGGTGTGGATCCATGAAGCCATTGACAGATCAGTAGTTCTCAGACCTGGACTTCAAAGCAAGATGTGGCTCTTCACTGTGTGTGTGTGTGTGTGTGTGTGTGTGTGTGTGTGTGTGTGTGTGTGTGTGTGTGTGTGTGTGTGTGTGTGTATGTGTGTGAGTGTGTGTGTGTGTGTGTGTGGTTGTGTGTGTGTGTGTTTGTGTGTGTGTGTGTGTGTGTGTGTGTGTGTGTGTGTGTGTGTGTGTGTGTGTGTGTGTGTGTGTGTGTGTGTGTGTGTGTGTGTGTGTGTGTGTGTGTGTGTGTGGATAGACGTTGTTGTGACGCGGGAACCACATGAACATTGTTACTCCAAGATAATGCTGCTCCCCACAAAGCAAGGGCCGCAATTCAGTATCTTGAGGGAGAAATGTTACTGAGCTTACCTCCCCCACCCTACAGCGCTGACATAGCACCGTGTGTCTATTGCATGTCTATACTTTGAAAAGGGGCCTTGCAGCAAAGATGTTTTTGCGAATTCAAGACCCTGTCAAAACGGTGAATTCACAATTCCTTGCCACACCCTCTTTGGAGCAACACAACGCACATCCTTAAATCCTTGAAGTGCCTACCGTCAGCGAGTCCCAGTTACATGGGAACGAGGTGTTCACATCAAGCCGAACCATGTAGGATGGATCCACAGTGATGAGCCACCGACACTCCATCAGGTTGTCATAGTGATTGGGATAATTGGGTGAAGTGATCTCCCCTTCTGATCCCGTCAGGTTCCCACCACAACTTCTGTTGACTTAAGGTGCAACAAGAAGAGCAAACGATCAGACGACTCATGCACACATTCAAAGGATTAGTCCATGATCTGTTAGCCTGCAACTGACCCAATGGCCTTTAACCTCCGGATACTGGGCCGTAACTGGCAAACATTTTGTTCCGCCTCTTTAATGTCTGAAGTATGACCTGCCTATTATGGTACTGGACTTGTGGGAAAACAATCAATGTTCAATGTTTCCCTTACATTCCGCTACATCGTCTTAGTCAATGGGACTCGAGCAAAAACAAAAATAAAAATGAGAATGTATTAATGGACCTTTCACAAGCAGTTCAAAAATTCAAACAGACTCGATCTGCTAAATGAGCAGTCTGAGAATTCATATAGACCCGTGTGCAAATTCATATAGACCCTGTGTGCAAATTTATATAGACCTTGTGTGCAGATTGATATACACCCTGTGTGCAAATTTATATAGACCTTGTGTGCAGATTGATATACACCCTGTGTGCAAATTTATATAGACCTTGTGTGCAGATTTATATACACCCTGTGTGCACCATGATCCATATCTTCACATATGCTAGCCTGCAGCTAACGCTTTGACTTTATACCTGATAGAACATTAACTGCGGAGTAAATATTTAGTGGAATTTGTGTTGATGATTCCTCCGATGAAGCGGATCCCGGAATGGGAACAGCTGCTGTGATTTCACCACGGTTGCAAAAATTGGTACGAAACTTAAATGCTCAGTGGGGCTCTCCTGATGCAAAGTTCTGAAGATGTCATGCACAAATGTTTTAGGTGATTGTGTCAATGTATGAACTATGTCCCTTAAATGCATATAACACTTGTAAAAAGCAGCTTGTTGTGATCGTGTTTATGTGATTTTAACAACCATTCATGAATGAATCTTTATGAAATGAGAACTCAACCAGAAACCACAATGTGCATTGTTACATTTCCAATACTCCCATTACCTTGAAATAACATCTCGATGATCACAGACGGTACAAAATGATAGAGCTTAATAGAAGCAAAGTCATGCAAAGACTGAAAGACGTCGATGCAATTGCAATAATGTATCATGACATACTCCAATGACATGCTCTCAAGACGCACACAAATGCGAATTATTTCGACGTTTTCATTGCTTTTGGAGTGTGTGTGTGTGTGTGTGTGTGTGTGTGTGTGTGTGTGTGTGCGCGTGCGTGCGTGCGTGCGTGCATGCGTGCGTGCGTGCGTGTGTGCGTGCGTGTGTGTATGTGTGTGCACCGTGTGTGTGTGTGTGTGTGTGTGTGTGTGTGTGTGTGTGTGTGTGTGTGTGTGTGTGTGCACCGTGTG
The DNA here is from genome assembly GCA_963584105.1 of Alviniconcha strummeri. Taxonomy (NCBI): domain Eukaryota; kingdom Metazoa; phylum Mollusca; class Gastropoda; family Provannidae; genus Alviniconcha; species Alviniconcha strummeri. Next base: position 16,799,782 of record OY757553.1, read on the forward strand.
TGTGTGTGTGTGTGTGTGTGTGTGTGTGTGTGTGTGTGTGTGTGTGTGTGTGTGTGTGTGTGCACCGTGTGTGTATGCGCGCGCGCGTGGATGCACGCGTGTTCTGAACATTACTCATGTGTTTTCGGGTGTATGTCAGTGGAAAAAGCCGGGGAAGGCGAGTGGGGAGAGTATGTGAGAGTGAGATCTTTACGCACTTATTTCATATTTATTATTATTTTAAATGCACCTCCTTGAGCCCATGTGTCAAAGGAAAATTTTCATTATTATGCTTTGTATATTGATGAATAATAATTTTTGATTTGATACTTTTTGAAGACATTAGTTACAATGTGAATAGCAAAGAAACATACACTGAGAGGCGTTGACTGAGGCATACTCCGCAGAGAATTGTACATATGCATAACCAATGTCCTCTTGCAGAGTGAGGACAAGCAGTAGGTTGTTGGTCGTAGAGGTCAATAGCCCCGTGTTGTAGCTTTGTCTGCACAGGCTGGCAACAAAACAAATTGAAAAAGACAAGTGACAGAAGCATGCTGAGCAGTTGCATTATTCTCTGTCAAATTCAGCAAGGACACATGAAACCACCTTATAGGAGCCTGCAATGCCTGTCAGTTGTGTCCGTGGTCGAGCAAAAAATGTCCACCCCATGCATCTTTTATCAGTGAATGTTTCAGGGCTGAAAAACCTGAAATATCTGGCTAAACCACCTGTTGTTCAACCTTTCCTGAAGTGTAACGTATCAGTCAGTATTGGTACCAATTTTGCTTCTGCGGCATAAGACAACACACTGAACCTTTGTTATCTAGTTGTTCCTACGGACCTAAGTCATCGGATGTCATCGCTAAAAGCTTGTGTGCACTTGGAAGCTGTCTGAGTCCGGCTGCCGGGAACTGCAAATCTACACTGCGAAATGTTAGTGCAAGTTTTATTAGTCTAAGAATAACAACCACCACCCCACCATCCCAAATTCATCACCACCACCACCCAAAACACACAGACAGACAGACAGACAGACAGACAGAGTCAGAGACAGAGAGACAGAGACAGAGAGACAGATAGACAGAGACAGAGACAGACAGACAGACAGAAGACTGTTCTTTTCAAATTAATACTGACATTTTGATCAGAGTCTGCTCGTCTTCTTCAGTTCCATCGTATATTTTCAAGAAACTGGAGTTGCAAAAGTTCATATAGTTGAAGCCCTGGTACATTGCAATATTCAAATCACCAATCGACATTTGAATGAGATTTCCCTCCTCGACAGTGATGTTCCAGACGCAGACCCCGTTCCTCTTGTAGCCATGGCTATAGGAGTGTTGCATTCCAAGAGTGCCTTGGGGGTCGGTCAAGTGGATGACTCGGCAGTCTGCTGAACAAAATCAACAGTCTCAGAATGCAATTATCTTCCATAAATGGCAGGCCTATGTCATTGATTTTATTGCCAGATCTGTGTCATCAGTAGTAGCAGTGTCTATGGGCTTTCTTAATCAGTCCAGTACTTCGTCCGACTATCTGTCTGTATGGCTGTCAATATACCTGCACCTTTTTGTATATTAGGTATGAATATTTTTGTTATCCATTCTTGGAACAGGTGTACTAACAACGTGCACTGACATAATTACGTTCTATTATTGTTATAAGAAGTTGTTGTTATCTTAAGAAAAGAAGAGAAAGAAACAATATCGACAAAAGTAATAACATTGTGTAGATAACTACCGTCCCATCTCACAGACTAGCGTTGCATGCAAACTGATGAAGCACATCACTGTCAACAACATAATCAAATTTGAACATCATCCGCCTTGAGCAACACGGATCTGACAGAAGTGGCTGAGACCCAACTACTGAGAAAGACTGATGAGATGACCCACAATCTGGAGAGGAACTAAAGACTGCTCCTGATCATAGACTGCCCAAAAGCCTTCAGTAACGACAACCATAACTTTCTGACGCACAAACTAAATCACTGTGAAATTAAAGGAAAGATCAACGCTTGGATCCATAATTTTTTTAGCAACAGACAACAGGCTGTCGCAAATGATGGAGCCAGGTCAGGTTTGTCTCTGTTGAGTCGGGAGTACCACAAGGTTCCGTTCTGAGATCTAGCCCCTTCTTCCTGTACATCAGAGACCTGTGACAGTAGACCATACGATACTGCACGCCGTGGGACCATCTCCACAAATAAGTACCAACAGATACCCCAGAAAGACCTGAACAGAATGGTAGACTGTGAAGAAAGATGGGATATGTGTTTCCACCCAGTCAATTGCCAGGTTCTCAGCGTGTCTAGAGGCAGGAAGAAGCGAGAACGCCTGTACCAACTCCTCAGCTATATCTTCCAATCTGTGGACAAAACGAAGTGCCTAGGTGTCAGCCTGACCTGAAGCCTGTCCTGGGACACAAACATGTAGTCATAATATAGTCACGAAGATCCCTGGGCTTGCGCAAAAAGCCTGAAGAATGGGTCTGGTACAGTGAAAGACCAGGCACACAAGGCCGCCCTCCACTGAGTGTATCCACTCTGTATGGTACCCGCACGACACCAAAGGAGTCAGAGATCTGAAAACTGTACAGAGATAGGCAGCCCGCTGGGTACAACACTGCTACCACTAAACATCAAGTGTGGACCGGATGATCCAGTCCCTTGACTGGCCATCCCTCCAAGAATGCAGAAGAGGATACAGACAGAGCAGCCTCTTCAAATTCTATCACAGCCCAATCACTATGAACACAAAGTACAGACCAAGTCAGCTAAGAAGACCCCCAAAGCATGCATGGCCATCCACTTTAATACACAGTCCCATACTGCAGAATTGATTACCTCAAATCTCCACCCAAAATCGTTGCTCGTCGCCTAGAACAGTGACTGCCGTATGGCCAAGATCCTGGAATCCTTCCAGACCCGGGTGTCCTTTTTTCACTAACCAAGTCTTTTTCTTATAACACTCTATAGGACTCTGCAGACGCCCCTAAAATGCAGCACAATCTTCGAGCAATGTTCTGCTCACTGGAAGGTGGCTGCCTAATACAAAGAAGAACTCTCTGACTTTTTTCCTTAATAATATTTTCGTTCCTGTTAGCGCTTTGCACCCCATAAATTTAAAATGTCATAGCCTTGAATATGTTCATGTTAGGTACTATATGGAAGAAGAAGCCCCTGATCACATGTGCTGCGGACAGCTACGTCAGCTATGAAACATCAGCTTACCGTCTGTTCCATTTGTTGCAAAATATCGAAAGTGGGTAGATGTGTAGGAAGAAGTGCCACTCGTGTAGTAGTCGAGCGTCAGCTTGTTGGATGTCGAGTTGACAGTTCTGTATTGTGCGGAGCCACAGAATCTGCAGCCAAAACACACTACATTAAACAGCAGGTTACCTAACGTTTTCAGTTAAATATGTTATGCCTATTCGACGTCTTACGTGCACATGTAATCTGTCTGACAATAAGCAACTGCATGGCAATCAATAAACACATTTTGAACAACAGACACAAAAAATATTCCATGCTTTCACATCTGTTTACAGAACTGTTCTACACCAGAAAAGGTCCTAATTCTTACAGCCGAATAAGCTAGATCAGGTACCATTTAAACGCAAACATTTACAATAAAGCTGAATGTAACCAAAACTAAACGCAAGAGGTGATCAGTCACATATGGTGTCACACACTAAGACAAACCCAGGAAAGCACATGGATAGATACAGGAACAGAGACTGGGCCTTAAATCAGCGCTACATACTGAATAATCATGTCCTAGGAATTTGTTAACAAGATAGCACTGAGAGATGGGGGGGGGGGGGGGGGTACTGACTCTGCTATGCAGAATACTTTCCCAAGCTAGGCCCTATTCTCCAAGAGCCTTCTCCGAGGAGAAGCGTTGGACACATAGAGAGGAAATATTCAATGTATAATAAATAATGGATACTAAGAGCGCATACAACACACACACACACACACACACACACACACACACACACACACACACACACACACACACACACACACACACACACACACACACATACACACACACACACACACACACACACACACACACACACACACACACACACACACACACACACACACACACACAAACACACACACACACACTTTTCACGTTTTTACATCACCTCTTGTGGCCTTGATTGCTTAGCGAAACTGATAAGAGAATTCTAGCATTTCTGAACTGAATTCGAAACTAAGAATCCCGTTTACATCCCTGGGTGCATGCGCGTACCTTCACGCACAATCGACATATCCTGATCATTGGAGCAGTTTCTCTTCAACAATTGCCTCTGTGGGGGGGAAAAGCTGACAAAACTTGCTCATTTTGAAAATTCTGATGAACTTGAGAGTACACATAAAGTTGGAATTCAAGATGGAAGTCATAACAGCCCCTGTGAGCAGTTGAAAAGCAGTTTGCAGGGGCATTCAAATGGCATCCCCAATGTCAGGGAATGGGTTAATAACGATTCATTACAAAACTGAAGAGACATTTTTAAAACAATTTGTATAATAAAATCCCATCTTACTGGGTGTGACAGAAATAAACTCACGTCTCCAGCAGACTGGAATCAGTGACTGTGTGTCCATCGTACACCTTGAAGTACTCGGCACCACAGCCCTGGCTCTTCTGTAGCTGCAGGTTCTCAAACACCAGCAGGATGGTGTAGCCCTCCTCCACGGTAATGGTCCACGTGCACCCTCCTTCTACCCTGCCCGGTCCCGGTGTGATCCAAGGAAAAATAGATGGAGCCAGTGTTGCCCGTCCGATTTGTGTCGTGACACCCTGCACAACATTGATGTTCCAGGCAGATGATGCCGTAACACGTTGTTGTTGTTGTTGTTTTGTTTTTGTTTTTTGTTTTTTTAAGAATGCTTTGCTATTACAAAAGCAAAAGAATCTGAGTAAAAACAACTGGAACAGCATGACGAAAGTACTCATACATTTGACTTTGTGGTCAAACCAGCCAAATATTTATTCTTACCTTAAGAGTGATTGTATGCCTTTTCATGTTATATGCCCCCTCCCACCACCCCCTCCACCCCCACCCCCCGCCCCACCCAGCCCCCTGAGGGCAAGTACTTGTGGTATCACCTTTCGTTTGATATTTAAAAACCGTTCAAGAGCAAAGTTCATATCAGGGCGAAGCCTACTTCATCTCAACACAAGTTCAGTTCTGATTTACCCCTATCATGCAGGCCACTTTACATTTGAAAGCTCTTTGGAAAACGTGAAGCTGAATGGACAGCAAACCCACAGTACAGGAAATAGAGAAGTGTTGGTAATAATGACAATGATAATAATAACCCTTATGTAGCGCTATACCCGTAAACATTTACGAGCTCGCGGCGTTGTACATTATCAACAAAAACTACCACTTGACAATCCAGATCAGTTCAAGTAAGATGTGTGTGTGTGTGTGTGTGTGTGTGTGTGTGTGTGTGTGTGTGTGTGTGTGTGTGTGTGTGTGTGTGTGTGTGTGTGTGTGTGTGAGTGTGTGTGTGTGTGTGTGAGTGAGTGTGTGTGTGTGTGTGTGTGTGTGTGTGTGTGTGTGTGTGTGTGTGTGTGTGTGTGTGTGTGTGTGTGTGAGTGTGTGTGTGTGTGTGTGTGTGTGTGTGTGTGTGTGTGTGTGTGTGTGGGTGTGGGTGTGTTTGGGGCAGGGGGGTCGTTTTTGTTGTTGTTGTTGTTGTTGTTGTTGTTGAAGTCTGCTGTTTTTCTGTGTGTATTTTTCTGCCACATTTATCTTCTTATCTCACTAAAGGTATTTGGAGCTATAATCTCCGCTAGATAAGTACAGGCTTCAAAGCATTTCAAAGACTGAAAGAAATCAAGAGGCTAAATTGTGTAGATCATGTGTATCATCATGACAGAAAGTCTGACTTCGGGCTGTGTTCTGATTTTGTACTTTACATGTCGTGAAGGACTTGTCTTGAATTATCAGCTGTAAATAAGTTAAACGTAGATATTCAAATATACGTATTTTTGTATGTCTTGACTTGTTGACTGTGTTGCGTCCATGTCTGTGAGACCTTTTTTTTTAGATTAAAAAGAACGCTTGTTTAATATGACAAATATAGCCATTTTAAATAAGTATTTTTTACAACCTTTTTGTGTTTGGACCTTGTTTTAGAACACTAGCAGTCATCCTTGTTTCTTTCTTCTTTATTTTTTCTTCTTTTTCTTAGGTCACTTATTTTTCCTTTCTTTTATTTCTAACTAAAATGACTTGTGTAATAATCATTTAAATTTCTAAAGCGCCTACCAAGCGACTGAAAGCACCGAACACATAATATAGCACGCATAATGTGCATCAAGATAGAGACGGTTGATTTGTTTCAGATAATAAAAGACGTCATCCCAAAATACATCTTTCAACAACATCATCAGTGACCGAGTGGTAACACGTACAGCACTGCCTTATTTCAATCAAATTAACAACAACAAAAAGGACTCCGCAGCTTTGAAGTCACAATCCAGCTGTTTTCTGATTTTGATTAGCAAAATGTGAACCGACATGTCAGCGCGTTGAGGAGCTCAAATTCGAAACAATAAAGCGTGCTTAATGCTTAGATACTGATAGAAGTACACGAAGCCTCAAATGTTCCACGTTATTAAGGTTTATTTGAAGTGACATTTGTGGTATGAACAGTGAGCAGCATTCACTTGTGATGTGATGACTTGAGTCTAAAACCCTGATATGATCTTCGCGGTTGACTTGGCATAACTGTAAAGTGACAAACTAACTCAATTAGTGCCGATCTACAGTTACATGCTGCCAGATCCAGATCGTGTACAGCAGACTTACTTATTGCCATCGTGAGGATGGCCCGAAAGCCAAAACCAGCTGTTGCCTCTTCACTGGACACAAAGCGTAGAGAGTCAACGCTGTCGAACACTGGGGGCATGTTGGACCCGCAGTATCGATGGGAACTTGGAAATGCTGAATAATCAACAATCTGAAACATAACGTTACACAACCATAAATACTGCATTGTGAAAGAAAAAATATATGATAAAATGTCACACACACACACACACACACACACACACACACACACACACACACACACACACACACACACACACACACACACACACACACCAGACCACAATTACACACACACACACACACACACACACACACACACACACACACACACACACACACCAGACCACAATTACACACACACACACACACACACACACACACACACACACACACACACACACACACACACACACACACACCAGACCACAATTATGTCTGGCATCCCCACCCACCACCTCCCACTCTCACTCCTGCTTTGATTTCCAAATCAACTTAAACACACGTCTA
>OY757553.1:16807328-16848130 GCA_963584105.1 Alviniconcha strummeri
GTGGAACAGTCACAAGACAGTGTCCACAGATCACAACTTTTGAAAAGAAAGAAGACCCAAAGCGGATTCGAACCGAGGTCCCTCTCCTTACCAGCCTAACGCCTTGCCGCTAGGCCAAATCGGCACACTGATTCTGAATTAAGTAAGTAACCATTTTGCTTTACGTCCACAGAAGCGAGATGGCTTATTGGGGACGGGGACGGGGGGGGGGGGGACAAAGAATGAAGGGTCCACCACGCCCTCCGACCCGGAAGACGAGGAGGCCGTGGACAGCAGCCAGAACAACCAAATTGTTGAGGCAGTGTTTTCTCGGCATTGCGTAGCGACTAGTGTACAAAGCAGTTACTGTTTCAACTGCTGTTCGGAGCAGAGTAACACAAACAATGTCCGTAGCATGCTGTTGAGTAACAACTAAAGCAAAAGAAGTCCGACTTTCTGAGTCCAGCTCCACCTCCCTGCTCTTGATCTCTTCTGGTCTCTCTTGAGGGGCCAGCACCACCTCCCTCCTCTTGATCTCGCCTGGACTTTGAAAGGTTTCTGAATGAGCGACTGTAGCCTTTTACACAGCCCTAAACCCCCACCCTCCACCCCCCACCAAAGCGGTGTACTGACAGTGCAATTTTCTTGTTGCGTGGCTGGTGCCACGTGAAACTGCTGCCGTCCTTGCGCATGTTCTGTGTGCACCATACAACCATGCACCAGTTTACAGTGTCATCTCATTCACAGCCACATAGGTACGATGCAACTGTCTGTAACCTGCCACCTGCACTGTTTGTAGAATGTCCCGGATCTTTTACGTGCTACTGCGGTAACACGGGGGTGGAACGCAGACCGAAATAGGGGTCAGTACTGAAAGTTGACCTCGGAGAAGAAAATTATCGCGCCGCTCGCGCAGGGACTCGAACCACAGGGGACCTTTCGATCTTTTCAAAAGAGTGATCGGTTTGGGTGGGGGGGGGGGGGGGGGCTGGATTTTCGTCGTCCTGTCATCCGCGCAGTTACCTCAGGTCAACTGGCCAGGCACACAGAGACAGATGTTTACTTACCCATTTCAAGACGTGTGTCTCCCTGATGCTTTCATAAAATCGGCCGCCGGTTCACGCACTGTGATCTCTCTCTCTCTCTCTCTCTCTCTCTCTCTCTCTCTCTCTCTCTCTCTCTCTCTCTCTCTCTCTCTCTCTCTCTCTCTCTAATGTGAAGATATATATAATGTGGATACATATATATATAATGTGGATACATATATATAATGTGCACACACACACACACACACACACACACACACACACACACACACACACACACACACACACACACACACACACACACACACACACATATATATATATGTTGTTGTTTTCTTCTTCTTTTTTATCACTGAGGAACACCGAACGCGGAGACAAACACGTTGTCCAGATGCTAGTCCCCTTAATGTGGGTCTAACATTCGCCCCTCCCCGCCCCTCTTGTAGGCGATTTCTCCGAGTCATTTTAAAGAATATCGTTTTAATTTTTCTGGATATACCTCTGGTGGAGTTTATGTACTTTGGATTTACTCGCATTGCCAGGTTAGAGTTACCGTAGGCGACTCAGGTCTTTGTTGCTATGTTTGCGTGACGTCTTTCGAGTGCTAATTATCCCCCTTGTGTGTTCATTTGTCTGGAGCGTTCCTTGTCCTCTTTCGGTCCTGTAAACGTGTTCGATAAATAATATAATTAAATAGTAAAGATTGAGATATTTATTGCCTGTCCAAAACAGTAATTAAAATGAATTACCTGAACGAAGCCGTCGCTGCAATCAAAGGACCGTGTGATGTTGGAGAGTTCGTAAGTCAGCTGCACGGAGTGAAGGTCGTCGGTCGTGATGGTCCACGTGCACTCCCTGCCAAGGTCAGAGCTATGGAACAAAGTGCCGCTGGGCTCGGTAAAATTTGCGCCACAGCCCACAGTATCTGGAATTAGAGACAAGCCCAAAACGGAGATCTTCAGATTGGCCTGGTGCAGACCTTTGAAAGTGATGACACTGGTTTTGTTCACTTTATCCGTGCCTCGAGTACGCTAAAGGATACTTATGTTATTGATCACTTACACGTTTTGACTGTCGAGATCTGAACATATAAAAGGTTCAAAACAACACACACACACACACACACACACACACACACACACACACACACACACACACACACACACACACACACACACACACACACAACACACACACACACACAGTGTCGGACTAGGGGATGGGCAGGGCTGTGAAAAACAGTTTAGAAATAGTTATTAAACAGGTGCGTCTTGAGGCGGCTTTGAAAGAGGAGGTAGAATCAGAGTGGCGGGGTGTTTGAGGCAAATTGTTCCAGACAGATGGGCCAGCATAAGAAACAGATCTTTCATCAAAATGTTTTTGTGTTTACACGGGGGGTGACAAAGGTTCGTGTGTCAGATGCAGGTCGTAATTGTCTTGCTGGGTATAAGGTTGAAGGAGATCAGACAGATACTGAGGGGCTGTTCCAGAGATGGAGTTGAAGCAGATAGTTGAAATTTTGTATTGAATGCGATGTGTTACTGGTATCCAATGCATAGTTTCAAGAATAGGATGGATGTGGTCAGATTTCTTCTCGAACTCGAAAACCGTAATAATCAAGGATATTAGCTTTGGGTCCAGTTGAACCTGTCTAACAGCTAGTCTTTGCTATACTACAGACACATAATTATACAAACATGAATGGACACAAGATTAATTCAGTTGCCTGCAACTATGTATATTTGCAAAGACATCAAAAGTGCATTTAGTTCATGGACAATATGCACCAGAGTTGTTTTAGGCAAAGGTGAACGAAAGAGCGGGAGGAAATAGTAAATTTCTGAGAGGGAGAGAGAGAGAGAGAGAGAGAGAGAGAGAGAGAGAGAGAGAGAGAGAGAGGAGAGAGAGAGAGAGAGAGAGAGAGAGAGAGAGAGAGAGAGAGAGAGAGAGAGAGAGAGAGAGACACACACACACACACACACACACACACACACACACACACACACACACACACACACACAATCTTAACATTATGCCATACGCCACAATATAGGCTAGCTACCATTTTTCGGCAAGCCTGCCTTTCGCTATTGTGTTGCGTTCCTATGACGCCTTTTGAGCGCTACTTAACTGCTTTGTTTGTTGATCTTTCACTCAAGCGGACGATAACTTACCGACGGGTGTAGGTCATCCTTGCCCGCCGCTGTGGAAAAGATAGCCAAGCGGAAAAATTCTCTGAAGTGTGCACAGCTACGGACTTTGGTGCAAATGGCATCAAAAGAGACGGTGTTCCGATCAAGCAAACGGTTGCTAAACGGCCCTCACTGGAAGTGAAGAGATCGAAGTCAGCTTAGTTACTTAAAACTTCGCCTGTGGCGATCCCGTGTCATTACTCATGCACGGAACCGATTGATATGTTAAGCGTGTGACGTCTTGGCCGCTCAGTAAAGGTCTTGCGCACGGCGCTTCCGGGCAGGGACTGGGAGTGTCCCGAAATGCTGTACGTGTGTTCTGAAAACCGGTACGTCAGATGACGAAGTGATCGCTCTTGTTAATTTTATGCTTGCCGCCTAATAGAAATAAAAATAGAGAGTAAACCTAAGAATATGGTAATAACGAAAATAACCATGACCATATACATAGTATAGCATATTTGTCATCAAAACTGAAAACAAAATCGGAAAGGAAGGAATCTGGCTTTTGCTTGCAGTGGACCATCACGATTGTATAATAGTGACAAAAAGCAAAGCAAACGAAGCAACAGAGAGAAGCCGTCGGCCCCTCATAGGCCAGTCATCAATATGATCACATGATCAGCAGGAAGCTGTCGGCCAGTCATACGACGGTCAACGACAGGATGACGTCATGTCGGCTGGTCATAGTCCAGTCATCAACATGATGACATCATTGGAAGGAAGCCGTTGACCCATCAACGGCCAGTCATCGACATGAAGACGTCATCAGTAGGAAGCTGTCAAAGGTCAGTCATCGACATGATAACGTCATCAGTAGGAAGCTGTCGACCTGTCATAGGCCAGTCGTCGACATGATGACGTCATCTGTTGGAAGCTGTCGGTCGCATCATACGCTAGTTATCGAACATAGGTCACTCAATGAAATTATGACGTCATCAGTAGAAAACTATCGATCGTCATAGGCCAGGCAGTGACATGATGACGTCACCAGTAGGAAGCTTTCGGCCCATCATAGGCTAGTCGTCGAAATTATGATGTCATCAGTAGGAAGCTGTCGACCGTCATAGGCCAGTCATCGATATGATGACGTCATCAGTATGCAGCTGTGGCCCGCGATGGCATCATCAGTAGGAAGCTGTCGGCCTATTATAGGCTAGTCATCGACATGATGACGTCATCAATAGGCAGCTATCTGCCGTCATAGTCCAGTCATACACATGATGACGTCATCAATATTGTTGATCCATCATGGGCCACTTATCGATATAACGTCATCAGAGAGAGAGAGAGAGAGCTAGAGAGAGAGAGAGAGAGAGAGAGAGAGAGAGAGAGAGAGAGAGAGAGAGAGAGAGAGAGAGAGAGAGAGAGACTGTGGATGCAGCATAGCGTAAATACGAGGCGGGGTTTAAAAAAAAGTTCCGTCTTGATTCAGACGCTTTGGGTTTTATTTGCGCTGGCGTGAGCAACGTCGGCGGTAAAGAAGTAAGTAATTTTATGTTTCACGCCCGGTCAACCATTAGTGGCGGTAAAGGCGTCTCTTTTGCCTGATATCATTTGAACTATCTGTTTCAAACTGACTGCCATTTGAGCACCAACGACAAACTGTTCAGCTGTTTAGTACCGATCACTGCTGTTTAGTACCGATCACTGCTGTTTAGTACCGACCACTGCCGTTTAGTACCGATCACTGCTGTTTAGTACCGATCACTGCTGTATGTAATTCCCTTTAGCCATAGCAGTTATGTACTTGTAGTGTAAGACTGTAACCATGCAGTGGGGCCCGTTTCCGGCCTTCGAGTCAAACTGCAGTCAGCCCGGGTGTTAGTGCCTGACCGCCGAGAAGCCAAGACAGGCTATCCGCTTCGCCATGCTGCCGTTCACTCGAGGTCTCATCATCACTCATGTCACTCATGTCATAACTCATGTCACTCATGTCATCATTCATGTCACCAGGGTGGTGTCCACCACGCTGGTCGTCGTGGCGTCACTTCATTGCCGTCATTCTGCACTGACGCACGGGCCGCCGGCCGTGTCACGATGATGATGAAGTGATGCTAAATGTCCTCGGATGTCGGCTGACATATTAGGGACAAGCTGAGACCAATGCCGAAGCATGGTTAAATAAATCTTTACGTCCACGGAAGCCAGAAGGCTCGTTAGGATGGACAGCTCAGGACGGCCACCTCGACTCTCACACAGCTCCTGAACTATGGGCCATGGTCACCGCCGTAGCCGGGCCTATATACCTACTCCACACTCCGAGCATCGCTTTCCGGCACCTTCCTCCAAACTGCCAGATTTGGTTATGCCACTGAAGGGGCACTCTTTATCTCCGCAGCTGTCCACCGACTAGGTCAGCGCCCTCCGCCGAAACACTGATTTGGGTACTAATGACTGTGGGAGCAGCCTAGCGCCCAAGCACCCCCCATATAAACATGAGACGGGTAAAAAAAAAAAAGAAAAAAAAAAAGAGTTCCGGCTCGATTCAAACGATTTTTGTTGTTGTTGTTGTTGTTGTTTCTTTTGTTTTGTTTTTTATTTGTGCTGGTGTAAACTTTGTTGTCGGTTGTAAATGACCCGCCTTGTTTTGTTTGAGTACCAACGAAAAACTGCTCGTTTGCTGACAGTTTTCAGGAACCTATGACGTAACTAAATACGGCAGTGGTTGAAGGAAGGATGTCGTAAACCAGTGCTTGGAGTTTATACCTACTCATCATCAGTCACAGCCTGGACAACGTGGCGGCAACTTCGTCACGGGGTCCGTAGCGGCCAGTCCTCGCCTTTGGCTGCTGTCCGGACACCCCCAGTGTGACCAGTCCATTATTGAGACGTGAGTAGGAATAACACTGAAAACATCTTGAGCGATCATATTTCAGTGGTAATATCCGGGAGACGGTTGGAAATACCTGGGACATTAAACGCCATTTTGGGCCACAGATATCAGAATCACTCAAAAGGGTTAGATCTAGCGAATGAAACCAATATTTGCAACAAGTGACATTGACTACAGTCTGTAATTATACCGCTGAGTAAAGTAATGGGTGAGTTCTCAGCCGTACACGCGGATCGATTGAGTGTTTTGCCGACATCAGCATCATTCAGGAAGCGTGCAGCGCGCACGGTTACTCAGAAACTAGATCTAGACCAAAACTGTAATGTCTGAAAGCGGGGAGCATACGGACACTGAAGGAAGCAAACGGAAAGCTGGCACAGACTTTCCGTGTCGTTGCAAAGTTTGGGTTTACACGCTTCGTATGGCCCTGTTCGGATGATTCTGATGATATTTGTCAGTGACATAAAATGACGTACAAAATGTCCCATCACCTCCACTGAGATGGATATCACCCGATTTTCAAGCGTTAACCATAAAATACCCAGACTAAGAGGTCCTAGTATTATGACGGTTTGCTGACTGAGTCAGTGTAACATCGATATTTTGCAAAGTTCCAGCTCACTGTTGCTTTACGTCCACAGAGACCGTGTAGACCATTAGAGACTAGATTTTGCTGGGTTAGCATTATGTAGTTTATTTATATCCCGGCTAGGTCAAGAATTGAGTGAGGATAATTAATTGAATATGCTGTTTTGGGGGATTTCTTCATTAGAATTTAGATATAGTCTTGGTTATCAGTGTACCAGTTGATGATAAATATTGTGAGAGTAGGAGGATGGGTTCTGCTATGTTAATGTAAATTGTGATGTTTGGTATTTTTCATCGGTATCATTGTGACAGAGTTCTGTCCCCTGAGTTCGTAATTACGTGAGGTCATCATTGAAGAGACGTCATAAATGCAAAAAAATAAAATAAAAATAAAATAAAAAATGTTTACTTTATCAACTGATAAAGTATGTGCATCCATCTAGCCAATATTTTTAACTGATGTGATACTGACATTTCTTCTATGGTATCTAACAGGTTTCATCGGTGGCTCGTCTGTCTTATCAGTGTATCATTTATTCCAGGCTATTATTTTGTTATTTCATTTCTTTGGGGGTTATAATCATGGTCCATGCAGCTGTGAAGTAGGTTTTGTAACCTTGTGCCTGCTATTATAGTTGAAAATATATTATGGTCTACTCCTTGTAGGAGTGCTGCGTGTCCGACCTGGATTGTTTTCACTGACCAGATACCTTGTCAGTGTAGATATTTTTCAACTCCCAGTGTTTTTCTGGAAGGTTGTTGAAGGAGCCTAATGTCTAGTATTCTTGCTGTTTTATACTGCTGATACAATGCTGATTAGCAAGTTGTTCTTATCAGTGGTTTTTGTTGTTGTTGTTTTTTATTACTGAACTTGAGTTGCCGGTACAGGGTGACATAAACAACATCAATAAGCTATAAACAACAACAATAACAACTACAACTACGACTCTGTAATAAAAACCCACGGATCGTAAGTGTTGGTGTTCGGTGTTTGGTCAGTCAGTGTATGAACGAACCTGCCAGTGGCACGAACAGTAAATTCACACCACCACCCCGGCAACTGATCAGCGGTAGGCTCAGTTGCAAAGGCTAAGTGAAAGATGAAGGGAAGTCACTCGAGTTCACAAAGCCAAACTTGTGCCGCCATTTCGTAGCACAGCAGCACTTCGTGGCCTCTTGCTGTAACTGCTTATACAAGTTATAGTATGCACAGCTAGATACACGTACAGCCCAGTTTGTTCATGTTGGTATGCAACATTTAGTTTGTGCTTTTGACTATCGTGGGCTGGAACCATGTGCACAGATCTGTAAAGTGTAACGATGGGTCTTTTGGTTGACGCAAAGCCCGCCAAACTTTGCCGGCTTGTGCGGTGAGTGATAGAAGGCGGATCGACGCAGCCGTTGCACGTGTGTGGGGATGTCGCCATCATCTGTAAGTTATCGTGAAGAGGTGTGTGTGTGTGTGTGTGTGTGTGTGTGTGTGTGTGTGTGTGTGTGTGTGTGTGTGTGCCGTAGGCCCGTTCACATACCAGTTGTATGACACTAGTGACAGGCTGAATCTTCTTGAGAGAAAGGGAGGGAACGTCAGACCGAGTCTTCTCCAAAATGTTCGTGGGACAGGGACTGTGGGAGAGAGGGAGGCACAGTGACACTGACAGTTTACATCAGCTACAAACTGATTAATGAACTTAACTACTATGCTAGCCAGGGCTTCAAGAATGTTTGTACTAGTCTACAGTGACTGAAGTAATGACAGACTAAAATGACATAAAGCAATTTCTTTTTTTTCCTTCTTTTTTTTTTACATCATTAGGTTTTTGACTGACATTGTGACAAAATCTGCAGGAATCTCGAGAAAAGCAGAAAAAAGACGGTGGACGGGGGAGGGCGGGGGGAATGACCGACTGAATCTTCTTTTGTTATTTATTTAAGGTTTGTTTGCCGCTTCATTTTCATAGAATTCAGACAAAGACTGCAAGTGCAACTGCAAAGTTGTGAAGTCTTTAACCTTTTGGGCTAAATCCGTAAGTCACTAAATCAGTAAATGGCTTTTTCAAACTTTTTTTTCCAGGGCTTGATATTAAGCATGACCTATCTGCCTGTGGCAGGTAAAGCCAGATGTCAGGCAACCCATTTTCATCCAACTGAGCAGGTGATTGTTTTTACTTTCAGTTGAAACAATGTCATTGAAACTAATGTAATGAAACTTGAAAGTCTCCCCCACCCAACCTCTCTCTCTCTCTTGTTTTATTTAATGCAGCAAACGGGTTTTGGTATAAACATTGAATCATTGATGGTACAGATAACAGATCCCCTGAGTATTCTCCTGAGAATTTTATCAACATTAAAAAGAATTGAGACTGGCTGCTTTATTGAGATTATTCATTTATTGTCACATTGTCACTCTCACTCTCAGTCTCAGAGCTGTTGAACGATGCATCAACAAAGCATCACATTGATCAACAGAGAAAAGGCAATAGGAATTACACTAAAGATCGCCCATTTTATTGGTTGTGAGATGCCGTCTTCACAGCATTTGGATGTAATTTAATTTTAAGCAGACACTTGACAACTTGTTGTACTTGTAGACTTGTACTCTCTGTGCAGCTGATCATGCTGGACAGCAGTTCCGGTGCATGTTTCCAGGAAATCAAACAGACTCACGGAGGAACATCATATATATACACTGCACTCAAAATCGTAATTACTACCCTTAAAATCTGATGGCTACACCAGTGTAATCAAAGGTTGGCAGCACTGTACTAAATTGTTACAATGTTAGGTCTTTTTTTAACAGTTCATGTGTTTGGATCCTTTTTGAAGTCAGCCTAATTCAGTTTTGTAGTGCTGCTGGTAGTGGTAGTGAGATATTAGTCTTTTTAAAAAGAGATTTTTTGTTATTGTTTGTGAAATTGTATTTTATTTATATTTTTCAAAAAAAAAAATTAAAGCTTGTTTTCTTTTTGTGTCCAAATATGGGTAATGTATAATGGTATGGAATTGATTTGTTGACCCACTTTGGGTCTTTGTCCCAGATTGCCATCACCACCCACTCTTTTTTCTTATTGTGCAACCCCAGACTGCCTGGTACTGTGGTAGAGGCCGCTAACCACACACTCCATACTCATTACTGGCATCCCAGCTCATGCAAATAGGAACGGGATTCTTGCGAGTCTTTTAGCCTTGTTTCTGCTATTGTGCACTACTTCTAGTTCTCCTTCTAGTGATGTCCTTTGTTCAAAGTTCAGTTGAGTTTGAGAGATGCTGTGAATTTTCAAAGTTGCAAGATGGATACGATAGATGCATGGAAATGAACAAAAGCCCTACAAGAGCTTTATCCGTTGAGATTTTAACTACAAGTACAAGTTTAGCTCAGTCGCTTACCTTGGCCACCCTAACAAACTCACAGAGCTTCATCTTGGGAGATTCAAACTGGAAATTCTGCTAAGTCGGTTACACTGTGGACACCCTAACAAAACCTGGCATTCAAATGAGCCTCATGAGGTCATTTCTGATTTTGGATTACAATTTTATTTTATTTTATTTTTTGGTGTTAAAAAACACACAAGATAAACCTGTTGGATATGATTATATACAACTTTATAAGAACAATGCATTTACAATCTGGGGGAAAATGCAAAGTGAGCTGAAACTTTTATCTGGTGTTTATTACTGATTTTTACAGTTGTATACCAGGATCCTGTGACACAGTTAATTCCCTTTGCATGGGATTTCATACAGAAAGGGCAGCGGCCGGTCTGGGGCCAAGTGGGTTAAATTAAACTTTCATAAGTATGAACTTGATACCACTTAACACTAACACTGAGTAACGGGTTAAAATAAATGTGCTTCAGCAACTCTTTGAAGACAAAATCTTGAAGACTGTATTCGGCTCTGTTTCAGATTCTTCATTGAAATTTGAAGGGCAACAGACCAGCTGATCAGGATTTAAATGTGTCGACTGCACAGTGCTTCTCTTAGTCTTACAAGCTGCAGTTGAGAAAACAAGCTTCCTCTGGCAGTGAGTGATGTCTTTGGCTAAAGTCAGTTGGCGCTTCCAGCCTGTTCTCATGAACTGAATCTTTAGTTGTACTAGTTAATTAAACTTAACGATTAATCTGTATGCCCTTAACTACTGATGTACCTTTAGCTTATGGACCTTACATGCTTAACTCACAATACAGCAGTATGTTTTAAAACATTTAATAATTGGTGTCTGGGAACTAAATTATTTGCTCTTTGATTTGATGTTGGAAATGAATCCAATTTCTGCCTAGAGTAGAAAGGTTGATGACATTTGTTTTCCCAGTTACTAGTTAGTTCACACACACACATGCATGCTTTGAACAACTGAGATTTACTGTGTGTATTAACCCTTGGCTATTCTTGTTTTTCTGTCACAGTGTCTCTTCCCACATGCTCCACGCCCATCTCATGTAGAAGTGGTTCAGCTTCTGCAACAGGCTCACTGTCATGCTGCTTGTCCATAGAGTCATCAGTAGGTGCATTTTGTCTTTGTTTTCACTGGGTGATACAAGCAGCAGCAAGATCTGTAGCAGTGTCAGCTGTGCCATCCCTGCAGAGGAAACAGAGGAGGTTCTTGGCCAGATCCGTCAGTCCAGTTTTCACTGTCTTCAGCTTGGCTGATGTTGGCAGCAGCGCATCCTTGTGGTAGTCGGTCTGGGTTTTTATGGCCCTCATTTTCAAGCCTTTTGTTCTGTTCTTGTGGAAAAGGGACATGTCAGCACAGTTTGGCATGATTGCTGTGACAAGTGACACCATTTTTCACGGCTGTACAACATGGGTTGCCATGGGTAACAGTAACACAAATGGATCCCATCAAACTGTTGACATTTTTCTTCCTTTGTACAGGTATGATGGGATTAGTTTTGATAGTGTTACCTGTGATGAACCATGTACAGCAATGAAAAATGGTGTCATTTGTCATGGGTAAGTGAACTGAATGGAACTATCCAGAAGTGTGTTCAGAAAAGAATTGAAAGGTTGAAATGGGAATGTTTTGTTGTTGAAATAAATAAATGGGAGAAAGAAGTCTGTCCATTTCAATTTCAAAAAGACCTCTATCTGTCCAGTCTATCCAGAGAAGTTTAGTATTGCTTCTGTTGTGAAGAGTGACGTTCATTGATACGTAATTGGACAGGCTGGCTTCTGGCAAGGAATCAGCCTGTTGGTTTCCGCAATGCATCGGGTTTTGATGGCCATGTGTACAAGCTTCCCTTTTGACATGAAGTGACCTAGTACTTGTCCGTAACCAGTTGATTTCACCTGTTAAAATGATGAACATACATTCCATAATAACTGAAACCGTAAATGATGCTACTGAAATTCTGCCACCATCCCAAGACTGATCAGTTATAGAGTTGTGAGGCTTGATGTTCACTTGTTTTTCCACTGCATGCAATCTCTCGTAGCCATCCAAAGACATTGTACAATTTCTCATGGTCAGTGACACCTCTGTGTAGTCTGCCATAGTCTGGATCTTTATGGGCAGGGATTTGTGAATTTTGGTGCTTCAGTAGCATGCAGTGACTGCAAGCTTTACAAGTCCCGTATGCAATATGATGGCTAGAAATGTCTTGATCTCAGCTCTGTCAGCATCTGTCCACTCATAAACCTGAAAAAAACTGTAGGTTGCGATTTTGCTCTGAACTGAGCAATGTAGTTTTGTTTGAATGACAAGGTGATTTAGCAAATCATCGCGACAAGTTAAAAAAACATCAGCTGGCTTGAAATGTGCAGTGTGTGTTTGTATGCCTGGATTTCCAACAAGAACTAGAAAATATTAATGCTAATGATCATTCAAGCATCTGAGGAAAAACAGGGTTGTTAGAGAATGTTACATGATGCATTCCTGAAAGTACCCTTAAGTTTCCTGAAAAATATTTATGGGCCCTAGGTTCCTGAAATGGCTTTTTATGGGTAGGCAGGTCTGCAAAATAATGGTGCTCTGTCTGTATGCCAAAGTCAGATGGTGCAAAGGAGCTGGTAGGAAATAACGTTAATGTCAAGCCCTGTGTAGCATGGTGTTCACTTCTGCTTCAGGATCATGACCCCTAAAGCACTTCACAGTTGGGTTGTTGTTGTTTTGGGGGGGAGGGGAGGGGGGGCAGATAGTGTGTGAGCAACTCTTAGCTCTGATATAACCTAGGCTGTTGACTGGGCTCAGAGCACCAACTTTTTGTGCAGCTGTTCCTGTTTGGCCTGAGACTTCTGATTCAGCCACCCTGTCGTGGTTTTGTTTTGTCTGATACTGTTCAGCAGAATGATGGGAAGGCTCCCATTTCTTCTTTTTGGGGTGGGGTACCTTGGTATCTGTGGGTGTCGTACCCTATGCCTCATCCTCTCCTGCTACTTTCTCTGCCTCTGCCCCATGTGCAGGTTTATTGTGCCGCTTGTGGATAAAATATGCACAATGTCAATGGTTATAGGTATAAATAGGTACTCCAAAGTGTTCCGATTCCAATGATACCAATAATATTGAGTTAATTTGGCACAAAGTTATGAATTTTCAAATATTTAATTTTTACACGTTTTTTGCATCAGGTGCAAATTCTGTTATTGTGCCATCTTAAGAGGCACACAGTATGAAAACCAAAACATTGTTCTGCAAAGTCTTACCTGAAGGAACAGGCACAGTAAAGAGACAATTTTGGGGGAGTGCCTCTTTCCCTGGCATATAGCTGAAATTTTATTTCAAAAGCAGAAAAAACACCATTTTCAGAGGTGCAGAAAGTATTCAAAGCATAACGTAAAGTTGGTGAGTATTCATTTTTCTTAACTTTGCTTCTAATTAACCTACAAAAATGATTTTGGTATCAGTGGAATCAGCAAAAAGAGCGGTATCTCATTCACCTGTTGCAAACACTGAATAAAACAGACAAAATGAATTGTAACTTTAGTTGAATCTTTTTTATTTTATTAATTAGTAAATTACATACCGTTCATATTTTTGTTTTCCACATCTGCATCGGAATGACATCAAGCACTGAAGGGGTTCATAATGGTTATCCACAGTGTGCTTAATCTACACAGGTGGACAATATGACGTTTCTTCTCAAGCCTCTTGTTGTGACGTCTTGCAGCAACCTCCCGCAACTCAGCTAAGTGAGGTTCATTCAGTTGTGCCACGTCAAAAAGCTGAACATAGATCATTTTCAAGCTTTCCTCTCGCTCCAGTTTCCTTGTCTGGCCCACAACTGCCAACAGTTCAGGGCAGTTCCTGACTGTGGTGAATGTGTCATTGGCACACATTGCCACCTTGCTTTTGACTGTTTGCAGCCTTGCTGTTGGTTCCTTGCGAAGCTGCTGGCTTAGATGGCCAAAATTACTGTCGTTTCTGTCTGTGTGAGCTTCATGGCCAGACAGAATTTCAAACATGAACATTTGTTTCTTTTCACTTGGCTGTCCGTCTTTATTTGAGGACTGTTTGCCTGGCATGCTTGTGACCTGAGAACTTTTGATGGTGTGGATGGACAAGTCAGTGATGTTGGGGAAACACTGGTACTGTCCACTGGTTGTCGGGAGATGCTCTCAACAGGTGCATCCTCATTTGCCTGGTGGACAAGAGGGAATATGTCTCATACATCATGTGGAACAGAGAAAAAATCCAGCCCTCATAGAGAAAGCCAAACTGGTACATTTTGAATGATTTCTGTTTCTGCATCTTGGACCTGGTTTTTGAAGGACACTGATGATTGCTGGAATGTGTTTGGGATAAGCCAGTGCCGCACCTCCTGTCTGTCTGTCTTTTGACAAAGCAGAGTGGAAATGTTCATCAATTGCTGGAAGGTCTATTTGCACTGTTGCTCCTGCTTTGAAACTGTTCCACTTCAGCATCACCAAAGATGACCAACGTTGCTTCTTCTGAGGTTGATATCTGTTGCTGCAACTTGCATGTTACACCAAAAAACTTGGACTCTTGAAGAGTTAGCAGTTCCTGGGTTTTGTGGCTCCCCTCTCTCTTGCACCTTGCGTTGTGGGCTTTCTGTAGTGCTTGGATTTTTTTCTCTGCTTGTTCCACCTTGAAATTGAAACCTTGCCTACTCAAATGTTTAGGCAACAGGTGATGGTCCTGCAGGATCATGTAGACGAATGCCAGAGATTTCCTAGAAGCCGTTGCAGATGCTGTAACTTCCAAGATGTCATGACAGGTAAGCTGCAAGTCTTCAAAATCTGAAGTTGTAGTCTGTAACCAATGTGGGGACAGACAGGATGAGGACACAGCAGCAGCTGATGTTGACCCAGGTGAGACTTCCATCTGAGTTGAGGTTGTTGTCGATCTTCTGGTTCAGTCTGAACATGATCTTGAAGGGCACTGTTCTGCCTGAAGTTTGTGAAGCTTAGCTTTTACTCTCCTAGGAGATCTCTGACTTGTCTGTTTCTCACTGCAGGCTCTCTGCTTCAGCTCTCCATGTTCTTTCTTCCGTTTGTCATGTCTGTCTTGAACTTGTGTTGAAGTGCCTTTGCTGAACGCAGTTCTGGCAAGTGGATGCTTTTGTTTCCCAAATACCACATTTTCTCAGGTTTCAGCTCAGACAACAGCTGTCTTTGTTTCTTCACCAAAATCTTCAGTCTTGCTACATCTGTAGGGAGCTTTTTGTTTTGATCAATTTGTTTACTTTGTTCCTTTTTCTCTTGGCTGAAATCCTTGACAGTCTGTGTCAAAACATCAGCATAGCTTTGCAGGGAAGAAATTGACAGTCTGTGTCAAAATATCAGCATAGCTTTGCAGGGAAGAAATTGACAGTGTGTGTCAAAACATCAGCATAGCTTTGCAGGGAAGAAATTGACAGTGTGTGTCAAAACATCAGCATAGCTTTGCAGGGAAGAAATTGACAGTGTGTGTCAAAACATCAGCATAGCTTTGCAGGGAAGAAATTGACAGTGTGTGTCAAAACATCAGCATAGTTTTGCAGGGAAGAAATTGACAGTGTGTGTCAAAACATCAGCATAGCTTTGCAGGGAAGAAATTGCTCCCGGAGGCAGGAGTTCAGTGTCCTTTGAATCTCTGAGAAGTTGTTTAGTCGACTCTTTTCATGTAGTTTCGGATGTGGAAGGTTTCTGGCTGGAGGTCCTTTGCCAAAAATGTTGATGACATACCCTTGCCATTGCTACTTTGATTTGTGACCAGAGATGTGTAGCAGGCCATCAGTTGCTTGATGCTCGTTTTCAGGACTTTTTCAGAGTCTGCAGTGGGAGTCAGTGTCCTTATCCATCCAGCTGTAAATTTGCCTGCCAGCATTTCCTTTGAACAAAACTTTTCTAAGTCTGCCGTCACTTCATGTGTGACTCAGTCAGCTGAACTTGCTCCACACAGGCTACCTTCCTTTTTCAACAGCTGACCCCTCTTTAAGTTTAATCCTAAATTAGGGAGAGGCAGAAACAAAGTCAAAGTTGACTTCAGTCTTTAGAAAGCTGCAATGGCATGATCCTCTCCTCCTTCGTGCGACTTGGTCACCTTCTTCTGTAGCCGATCAAGAACCCCACTGAGACGGCTGGCTGGGTTGCTGACAATGACATGTGGATAGAGTTTCTGTAACCAAGTTGCTACCTGTAACAGTTATGTATAATGAAAAACACAAGTGAAAAACTGACATGTTTTGTATCATATGTG
Organism: Alviniconcha strummeri; assembly: GCA_963584105.1. NCBI lineage: Eukaryota > Metazoa > Mollusca > Gastropoda > Provannidae > Alviniconcha > Alviniconcha strummeri. The sequence continues at coordinate 16,823,604 of OY757553.1, forward strand.
TATATGACTCGTGAGCTGATAAGAGTGTGTCTGAAACATGCACACAGAGAGGGAGTGTATGAGGGGCGATGACTGCGTATATTTATCCTTTCACTTTCGGTGTTCACATTCACTGTGTTTTGGAATTGGAGTCACAGATTAATTTGCACTTTCTGAAAACTCACATCTGTAAAGTAACAAAACTAACTGTAGTAACAAGTTAAAAAGTAATAAAACGCCATTGATAGTCAGTCATTTACTTTCATCACTACATCAGTAACTTACATTTTTTCCAGTCCTGTTTCGCTCAGTTTGCAAAAGAATCATTTGCAAGTGCAGGTGGTTTGTGATCGGCACATGTGGTGGGTCTGGGGGTCTCCCATTTCCATTTGGAAGAAATGTCCTTTTGAGCTTCTGGTAGATCTCATCATCTGCAATAAATACGTCATTGCCAATGTACTGAGATTCCTAACGAGTATGAAGGATTGATCTTTTCATGGATCAGCCATCATCTTTTTAAAACCATTACTTGGTTACCAAGTCGGTCTTAAACCAGAAGCTGTTGTTTACTTTGGCTTTGTTCAAATATTCTTACCTCTATGGGGGTGGGGGGGGGGGGGAGAATGCAAAATTCTGATGAACACTCTTTAATCACAAATTACTTGCGATGGGGAGGGGAGGGGTTAGAAATCCCAGTGCAATGAATGTGGCACAACTGACAGTCACAAAGTTTAAAACTCCTCCCAAAAATGAAAAACAGAAGTCACGTGCCTTTGTCGTCGCTGGTTTTCTCAGGACTGCAATCAATATTTTACAAACTGAGCAGTGTAGCTGAAATATTCAGTCCATTTCCTACAAAAGCAACAGTTTTAGGGAATCTGAAAGCGAAAAATAATTACTGTGCCGCTCATGTATATAATACACATGATGGTTATAGGTATAAATGTATATATATATAGGACAAACAATTCTGGGCCAAGAACGCTGCCTTAGGCATCTTTGAGTCCCACAAGACAAAGTTTGACCTGGTACCATCAACCATGACAGCTTGTTGTTGATCTCTCAGGAAGCTCTTGATCCATGTGTTTGTTCTACCGGTGATCCCATAATGGGACATCTTGTGAAGCAGGCCTTGGAGAAGTCCAGCCCACAAGGTCTACCAGTTTCCCTGCCTGAAAGTCATGCGCAAGTTCACTGATTTTAGTGATTAAGCCAAGGAGTTGGGTTTCACATGAGCAACCACATCTGAAGCCATGTTGTTCAGGAGCTATGATGATGCTGTCGGACTGCATGATGCTACTGATGACAATATGCGAGAATCTTGCACTAGCTGCAGATGACATTTGTGAAGGAAATTGGTCAGAACCTTTTTGAATGGTAGCATTCTTAAAGACAGGTGTGATAAGTGTGGTTCTCCAATCTTCAGGCACAGTGCTGCTACTGAATGAAGAGTTGATGATCAAGGTCATACTCATAGCTGGGACAATTTTGTCCTGCTCCTGGTCATGTCAGCAGTTACTGGTCTGAAATAATAAGACAATAACAACCAACATGAGAAACATCATTAACAAAAAAAATCCTATCCACAAACATAATTTATCCATAAAATACAATGAATAATTCAATAAAATTAAAAGTATCAAACCTAAACTAAAACCAAACAAACAAAATAAAAAGTCTAGGAGTACTTACTAAACCATCAGTAAATGACTCTTAGTAGCCTTACAAAACTTAAACAAAAAGGTGTCAAATGTAATCAGCAACAAATTTGAGGTAACCCTGACGTCCGACCGACTTAATCCTTGTAATTATTTTATTTTTATTTTTTAATGTTATTACTGGCCGTCCCCGATTTCACAAGCCAATCTTGTCAAACAAAGCGCTATGCAATGTTGGAGTAGGGGCGTGCTGTTCCAGCTCAGCCTCCTGCTCCCATCTTCCCGTTATGTCCGCATTCCGTTTCTGCGGAGTCTGGTCCATCCGTTCTGTTAGGCTTACGCAGGCTGACTTATCCGCCGTTTTACTGGTGGATCTTCTGCGTCCTTATGGTTTTGTTTTTCCATTTGCAGCTGTGGAGCGCTCCTGGTTGTAGATTCTCCTGGAGCTGTCCCCGCATGTGGGTGGTGCTCAGAAAAAAGCTGTTATTTTCCGACGATTGAGGGCCTGCCATGATAGCCTCCTTCAGTCGGCTCTGTCCCCTCAAAACCCGGTGGTGGGTGGTCCCGTATGGCGTGTTCATGCAATTCGTGCATTGGCACCATCCGAGCACATGCTGGAATAGAACAGTGCACATACGAACCAAACACTCACTGGTCTTCTCTCCTTCCCTCCGGGTAGAGCTCCTGGTCGGGTAGAACGGTGGCCTCTCCCACCCTCCTGACGCCATTCTGCAACAACAAAAGTTTCATTTACTCTTTTGCCTTTGAACTCCAACTTCGTTTTCTCTTTCCCTTTCTGTTTCTAGACAACAAACCCTTTTCTTTTGCATTCAGGACAGACATACAAGTCTATTTTGTGTCCTTGCTTTTCTGTGACCCCCACACAATTTCCATGAAACCATTCATCACAGAAATCACATGCCATCATGAAACTTCCATCATCGGGTCCGTTACATATGCAATGTTTAGGCTGTTGCAGTAAGGAGTCGGTGTCAATCTCGATTTGAGGTTTTTTTGGCATCTCCCAGTTCCTCCATGCCTAAAACTTGATGACTTTTCCATCTGATCCTTCATGGTAATGGATCATCATGACATGGTTTTAGTCAATCGTGGTGTACCACCCAGTCTGTTTTGCTCATCGCTGTTCAATATAAGCATGGTGTTGACACCTGTACGATCACAAACAGAACTTTCCAGAGTGCTGCTAACTTTCGGCACTGGCCTACCTTCTTTCTTTCTCTTCATTTTATGATGATGAACTTTCCCTTTTTCTGTTCTTTCATTCCGTCATTTATCCTGTTCCTACTTCTTGAGCTTCACTTACCCTTTGTTGCTGTTCTAGTCTTTCGAAGACTGTTATCATGGTCATTTGTTGCTGAGCAATACAACCCATGAATTGGTCCATTGTAGACATGTACAACCGCTGGCTTGTGAATTTTCCTCTTCTCTCCTGTTTTGGGGTTCTCTTTTTCAGTGTCAACAAAGTTGCCTTGATGCCTGGTACTGATCAGAAGATCTGTTTTTTGTGACAGTATTTCATGCGCATCAGCGATGAACCCTCAGGACCAAGTGGTTTCATCATAGAGGATGTCCCGCCTTTCTTCAGCATTTTGTCCTTTAGTTCACTGGGAAAACCAATCCGGTTTCCCGTCAGTGTGCCCACAGCATCCATACCATGTTCTTGTAGTTCTTCATACAGCCGTATGCTTGAAAAATAACTGTCCGTATACACAGTATGGCCCTTTCAGCTTTTAGCTGTATTGGTTCAAAAGATATTGCGGAAAATGTGACCCTGTAACATGCACACAATTTTATTAGTTCTGAAGATTTGTGAAAATCCTCAAAACCAAGACACCCCCATTTTCATACCAACCAACAGAAATGCTTAAAATTACTCACACATGTTCAGTAGTATGTAGAGAGCCTCTCAATTTTTTTTCTTTTTTTCATAGGTCTGATCCTCAATATGACTGAGTTACAGTATCCCCAAAAGTAAATTTTTGTGAAATTTGGGCAGCGACAGTCATTTATAACGCGAGATTTGAAATATGCCTAAAATCTGTATTATTTGTGAACCAATCTAAAAAAAATTAAGTGTTTTGTGATCTGAATAACAAGCTTTAAATAACATATCTCACATTATATTTACCTCAGTAAAAAATAAAAATGATGTCCAGGTATACCGTTAAAGCTGAGCTGCAGCAACCGGTCTAGCAGAACAGGTTCTGGAAACGGTCCAGTCTCTCCCTCACAGCTTCTGGGTTTGACAGAGTCCACACTCGTCCGTTTGTTGTTTGCATGGCAAAGTCAGAGACAAACGCATATTTCATGTTCACATCAGTTTCATCCACTATGGTGGGCCATCTGTATGTGTGACAGTTCCAAGTGAATCAGACTTCACGGCAGTGACTTCCCCAAGGTAGAAGTCATCGTCTTACATCACTCCAGCAGTCATTCCAGTTTTGGTGAATGCAAAGTTGAAATCTTGAGCTGTGATCTGCACATCGGCCACAGCCTCCTCTGGAACATCAGCCACAGGCTCGTCTGGAACACTGTGGGACCCCTTCAGAAACAGCTTCAAGTTTGAAACTAGCTGATCTAGCTTCAGTGTGGTCTTGAGCAGCTGCGACTTTTGCTCCAGGATCAGCTTGTGGTACTGCAGCTCAGCTTTCGCAGCAAGGACTTTGGGTGTCTTCTTCCTGTAGTGTTGCAGAAGCCTGTCAACAGCTGCTTCGTTCCTGCAAGGTCCACCGTGATTCCTGATTCTCTCAAGAATTGCTTCCTTGTGATGTCTCTTTCTCTGAAGCACAGCCTCTCTCTTTGCCTTTTTCTCTTCCAGGTCACGGCGTTTCCTCTCTATGGCATCCCATTCTTGCTGGCAGGGCTTTTTCCGGAATGAACTGGCAAGCGATGCTGAAACTTTGAAGACAGACTGCTTATCTGCCTCAGACAGGGAAGCAAGAAATGATGAAATGGCCTTGTTCCTGTTCAGCATATTCAGCGTTGACGGGTGGTGAGCAGATGCATTCCTGCACTTGAATAGACTGAAGTCCAAGTCACCAAAGCAACCCTCACCAGACAAGTTGGTCAGCTTACAATGGGCAAGCTTGTGCCGAAGAGCAACATCTTGAATGGCATGGTACTTGCCTGTAGGCATGAAATCAGCAAGCTGATTCTCTGTTACCTCCATGAATTTGGTACAGAGTCCCATGATGATGGTCTTCCACTTGTCTTGTTTGTTTGGAGAGATACTGATCAGGAAGACATCGTCCTGCATGACGGGGATGTTGAACAGCAGCTCAAAGTCCTCGAAAAGGCATCAGCTGGACATTCAGACCATCTTCTGAGGAAGCTGCACACAATAACAGTGACCGTTAGTTGCACCAAAATGGAATTATCTGAAACTGACTCGTTACAAGTACTCACATAATCAATTGATGCAAAACAAACAACTGAAAGAAAGAATTAATGCATAGATAGTATTATATAGTATGTAAAACAATGTGTGCACATGATGTGTAATTAAACAGTTATATTAATACTAATACAATACTTAAAACACCATACTCCTATTAAGTATTATATTAATTATACTCATTGTCCTTAATTACTATGTGTGTGTGTGTACTATGTCAACTACAACTTACCTGTGCAGGAGAACATGCTGGTAGAAAATGTCCTTCACCTTTCTTCGTCTTCTTCATCTGTGCTTTGTGCAGATCTGCTGGCGAGCCATCTCTGTTCACACGAATGTAAACCCCCAAAATGCACTCCTTCTATTCTATGTTTTCCCTCTCATCACTAATCACCAACTGAAAAGTGAAATCTATAACTTTATATTATTGTAACTAAGATGACTTACCCTGCTGTCCACTGCACTGAATGTATGTGGCCAGAATGCTTGCTAAGGCATATCCAGGTGTTGTAGTCTCAAGTTTTCTGGGCATCCTTGCCTGGTAGAGATGGCATCACCAAAGCCTTGACGAACCCATGGTCACTGCCATCAGCAACAGGATGGAATTTTGCACAGTGTAAGTGCCCTTCTTTGTACATTGTGTCTGGAAGCACCTATTTCCCCATTATCAGTTGTTCTGTGGTGGCTGAGTACAAGGTAGTTGTAGATGTCCTTTTCACACACACTTGGACTTTCTGTGAAATCTTCCCAGTCTGTAAGACTGGGTCGGGCAACTGATAACCAGTAGGTGTGTGAAGAAGTTCAAATGTTCATGCTAGAATCCCACCAGCACTGACCTCATCTTCAGCACCAAGATTAGGTGTGATACTGAGTTTTTGGCAGCCAATAGCACTTTGACTATGGGCCTTTAAAAATACCTTTAAACACAGTTATAAATATAGAACAATAGAACAAACTGTGACGTCATAAAATAGTAATGAACTTATGATCACACTTGTTTTTGTTTATCACAAGGTAATATAATTAAAATAATTAAAGTACCACACACAGCAATTAAAACAATGTCACACACACACTGTCAAGATGCCAAGAATACTGAACACTTTACCGCCAAGTGTGAAAACCTTGAATATATGCTCTTGCTTAGAAAAGAAAAACAGCGCCAAAGCTGTGAGAAAACTGAACACTTTCTCTCCCAGTCCCAGTGTGGAAACCTGAACTTCAGTTGAAAGTATAAAAAAACAGGTCTCCCATCATCATGGAGATGGACAGCTTCCATTTTCCTGAGGACATCTGCTGCTGGAACTTGGTATTCCAACAAATAGGATGCAATATCCTCCCATTTGCAGGCTTGCTTCCCATCCCAGTTCCACGGTTTTAGGTATCGCACCCTGACAGAATCACCAGGGTCACCTTCCTGCCCTAACAGCTAAAGCAGAATGTCAGACTGTACTAATGCCAACTGTGGTCTTTCCCTGTAAGAAGAACATAGGTACAGTGTTATTCTGTCCAACTTCTGGCTTCACCACTCTCTATCACTGTTAACCCAAAAAGACCATTAACACATATGCACATGACTGTTAGTGTTAGCATCAGCAAGTCTACCAGTCCCCCCACCTCCCCACCGGTGGCGTAGTGAGACACTGACTGAAGATAAAATGAGTACATTTCAACTTCTGATATCAGCAGAGGGTTGGAATGGCAACATCTAGCGAAAAGAAAAGGGATGAAGAAGGAAGATGTGACATAGTGCCGAAAGGTGTACATGAAAACAAGACAAAGGGGGTAGAAAGTCAAGTTGATGATACAGTGAAATGTGTTTTTAGAATGTGCACAAAGCTAGGAAAGATTTCTTAAAAGCAAAAGATGAAAACTCGAGCACTTTTGGAGATATTTGCAGACAACGGTAATAAAAGGCTGCATGTTGTACATCAGATATTACAACATGCATAGTTCATTGTGTCTTCAGTTTTGCACAAGTATGCACAAAATCAAGTCACACTATTAGTGCACATCTCCCATACTAAATTTGTGCCAAATTTTGTACACTCGTATAATTTAACACATGATTGTGACATGTTGATTGTTGTAATATCTGATGGGCGACATAAACCCATAACTCAACATTTTTTTTATATAACAAGTAACACACTCTTTCATGCAATATACTATAATCAGCCATACAAGTGCATGCAAAAACACTGAGAAGATTTTTTCTCAGTTTGCATTTAATCACAGGCATAAAAATTGAATAAAACAAAATTCTGTATTATATCAGTATTACAACAAAATAACATTTCCCCAATTTTTAGCATGGAAAACATTCTGTTTGCTTAGATCAGTCTAACAAAAACAAATCAGAAATGACCTGATTTGATCAAGGTAATTTAAATTAACAGTTAAGTCCAGACCCCCCCCCCCCCCCCCCCCCCCCAGCTCTTCGAGATGTGGATTCTCTGCAGCCAGCCTCTCTCTGTACCATCTGCAACTGTCTGTGTTTGATGTTTTTCTCCTTGCTGTACCGCTTGGCTCAGAAGTATGCTCAGTTCTGCATACTCTGGTCATGTCAATGAATTTGAAGTGTTATGAATCTGAAATTATTAAACCAATAACCAGCAACTGTCCCAATACTGATATGCTCAGTACAAACATGTCAAACCTACACACCATGACCTCTACACAAATCAGTACTCAGTTCTCAGAACCGCTATTAGTATTACTAACATCTGCTGGGCTTAATTAAACTTTAAAGGGTTAATGTTTTACGTCACATTACAACAATAGTTGTGTGGCAAACATGATGTCTGACCTAACTTTCAGGATGAAAGGTACATCAAAAAAACAAACCTGTAACTTTGTCACTCTCACTCAGTTAACAAAATATTCTTGCAACACCACTAAACAGTCTACAAAAAGCATGCACTTATAACTGACAAGTTTTTGATGAAATTGAGTACACATTCTGAATCAACAGTTGCATGTAAGATTTAAGTGATATTGCTTTGTAATAAAATTGTTCATGCTGTACTCAGCTAAGTATAAAAAAAACGGGTTTTAAATCTTTGGCACGAGAAGATGCCACTTTTCACAATACTTTAATTTTGTACACCCAAATCGGCGGAAAACTTGAAAATATTCTTAATAAAGTCCAGAAAAAGCGCACAGTGCATGTTCTACATCAGATTCGTGTATGTATGTCGGACCACTGTAGGAGACTACAACACACCTTTCGATGTTTCCGAACAAAGACACGCCATGCGGCTGGGAGAATGAAGTCATTTAGGAAAGGTCATGTGATGTGCCAGATGCTGTCGATAAAAAAGCGTTTTCTCCTTTGTTTTGTACAAAATATTTGATATCTTGTAGGGACGTCAGATGTTACAACAGTATCAACTGAAGTGCGTAACCCCTTGCATGCGCACCTTTTGGCACTAAGTCATATATATATTATATACATACAGAACTCAGAAGCAGTCAATTCCACTGAAGCATCATTTGCCTTGAAAGCCACAGAGCTGACCACTTTAAACTTAAACTAGGTTAAAGCCTGAAGCAGGTCAGAATATAGCAGAGCATGCATCACCACTGCCAGGCCATCCCGTGGCCTACAAGTGTGTGTAGTTTTCAGCAAAGGCCATGCAAAATACCTGTATCTGCTGAGTTTTCCAGACACCAGTTTGTAGTGTGAGGTATGGTAAAAGCTGATTTCACTGGATAAACAAGCTGACCCCTGCCAACAGTCCCAAGGACAGAGATACGCTGGAGCTCAGATGCAATCGGTAGAGTATTGTCAGTGAAAATGGTATAAATAAAACCCAACTTATGTAATATAATAATACATTTTCTATAGCCCTATTCCCCGTTGAGCGAGCTCAGCATGCTTAAATGGACCACAACTGGCTTTAGGAGTGGAGTGAACAATCTGGGGGAAGAGGCCAGACTGTTCCCGGTTTTGTCAGTTGTAATTATTAATGAATTTTGATAGTCAAATTCACTGCCTAAAAAAAAAAAGTATGTCTCACTGCCCTTGTGAATTTGCAATTGATGGATCTTGACTTTGCTCCATCAGTCCATGCCTACTTATTTTCTTTCTCACCAGCTTTTTATCTCTCATTAGCTTATTTATAAATGTTTGCCCTGATACAACCATGCTGGTTGACTGGGCATATGTTATTTACTTCTTTTTAAATGACCTTTGTGGATGCAGAAATTATCTCCACTGCTGAGAACCAAGGGTGGAGAAATGTTCTCCCTTTAAACCTTGTCTCCTAACAGAAATCCACCCATCAAGGCATCGGTGAGCACTGGCATGGTTGTTCAAGGTGAAAAGATGGTTCCAGTCTGCCCAGTTACAAAGCTCGGGCAGACACGTGTTCTATCAGCTGCTTAGACCTTGTTTGCAGAATCATTTATGATGAACAGATTCAACACGCACAAAAATTACTTGCACTGCTTTGCAGGAGCAGTATATGGTATCCACATCAAACGAAAAGTTGTGTGGAGCTTTGTGGTTTTTCATCTCTCTCTCTCTCTCTCTCTCTCTCTCTCTCTCTCTCTCTCTCTCTCTCTCTCTCATCGATCTGTAGCATCAGGCTTCCACTTCTGTTTGTTCAAACACTTTGATGTTCCCAAAACATGAACAGTACCTGTTCATGCCCCGCTCAATTGTTGTTTGGGATATCTTCTCATTATCAGGCAAGAAAGAAAAATACGGATGTTCTCTGGAACAGAGTGAAGTAAATCAGTCGCTTTCCTAGCGAAAGCCCTTTTATTTTGCTGACCGCGGCTTGTGATACCTAGCAAGAACAGTGGGAAAGGGATGGCGCTGTGGATGGGTCTGTCGAGAGCTTTTCTCCCTCTGTGTGTTCTCAAGCAACAATCACTTTCTTCTGTCTCTCCATCAGTTGCCTTACACTGATCCTGAGGGAACCCCAGTTCTTGCACCAGTTGTGTGGAGACAAAGGACTTTATAAAAATGTCAATATCAGCCTCGTCTACCAAAAATGTTCCTTGTCCTGTGGTGTAATTTCTTCCCCTGGAGATATACACTGACTGATCTGACCTGCCTTGGGCTGAGGGGAACGGTCTTCTAACCTAGCTCTAAGGACACTGGTGTGCAAAATTCTCTGACCTCCCCTTCACCTTGCATTGAGGCCCCAGGAACCATCTCAGCACTGTCAGTTGTTACTGTTTGATACCCCAGCTGGTTCAAATACTTCTTCTCTTTAGCAGTATAACCCCATGTGGTTGACTGGGCTCAAAGCATCAACTAATTACTGAATTTCTGTTGCCTTGATATAACCCTATGTGGTTGACTGGGCTCAAAGCACCAACTAATTACTGAATTTCTGTTGCCTTGATATAACCCTATGTGGTTGACTGGGCTCAAAGCACCAACTAATTACTGATTTTCTGTTGCCTTGATATAACCCTATGTGGTTGACTGGGCTCAAAGTATCAACCAACTACTGAATTTCTGTTGCCTTGATATAACCCTATGTGGTTGACTGGGCTCAAAGCATCAACTACTGAATTTCTGTTGCCTTGATATAACCCTATCTTAATTACACTGTTCACAATCACACATACTCTTTCTTGAAAAAAGTGAAATAACTTGCACAGGGATTAAGTTAAAGATCAAAACAAAGTAGTTTTATTACTCCAGGATAAGTATATTAATATTTATTAAAAAAATAAAATAAAAAAAGCATAAAAGTGAGAAATAACACACATGATTGACAGTGACATATCAATTCAAAGCAATCCAAAACAATTCACATTGTTGGTTAATTTGTAAATTGACATGTACAGTGAGAGTGATAGTGATATATATACACATAAAATAGGAACCTGATGCACTCATGTATTATATACATGCCCAAATCTGATCAAGTCTAAGTAATACTAACCTGAAACAGAAGCTGTGCACACAGAAGCAGGCTGTGTACCATAAAATGTGCTACTGTAACTACATAGTTCTACTTAGTAATTTATATGCAACTTAGTTTATCTAAAGTACTTTTCACATCCTCTTGCTGGTGGTCTACACATCATTAAAATTTTGATCTGCATGGTGATTTGCAGATCTGACTACCCTCAGATTTGCTTGTAATAGTATTACCTGTGATTGTATTGTGAACTAGGCTGGTATTGTCTGGATTTTGACTTGCAAATTATTTTTCAAGTTATACTAAATATCAGTTTCACATCACTTTTGTTAGCTGAAGTAAATTGACAGCACTCACCGCAGTTTCATTTCTGTGCGACATGTGGGTATGACGTCCACAGCCTTCAGATGCTTCACTGAGCGGTGTGTCCGTAGGCAGGACGGTCGACCGAGACTGGTCTGTTCAGTGCAGTGTGCCTGAATCTCGTTGAGAAGTTTGTTCCTAATGCCATGGACGATTTGCGGAATCGATATGAACACGAGGAGAAGGGACTTTACACTCACTTCGGGCTGAGCCAAAGCAGACAAAATCATCTTCACCTGATCTGTTTCAAGTTTGTCTGGTGCTAGTGGTAGTGAGGAAGACAGCCCGGACTGGGCTGATATTGGTGTTACATTTTCTTTACCCGTCGCGCGAGGTGTTGAATGTACGACGGGGGACGCAATCTGAAGAGTTTGCATCAGCACACATGATGACAAGTTAGGCTGTGATACTGATGCTGACAGCGGGCTCAATTCCGAGTCCGAAACCAAAGATTCGAAGGAACATGAATTTCATAACATTTTATCACAATGAGTATGAATGTTAGGCCGCGGCGGGCTGAATGACCTTTTACGTTGTTTTTGTTTTTTCACAACCTTTTTAGATCCGTCTTTTAAATGGACTGGAGACCTTGATAAACGTTTGGAATTTCGTACACAACTGTGCGTCAAATGGTCCACGACGGCTTGGCTGGAAATTAACTGGTTGACACACAATTGGCAAATACCAATGTTACTTCTTCTTTCATTTATAATGGGTTCTGGTGGTCAGCAGAGTGAGCTGTTTGTCATGGGTGCGTCGTTGACTTGATGGGAGGGGGACCAGTTTGGCTTTCAGGGTGGGGCAATGTGCAAGGCCACTTTGGATTTTGTAGAGCGTCAACGGTCTACAAGTCTGGCGTCGTTGCTCCAGCGTAGGCCAGCCCAACGCCTCCAGCATGTTGTTGACACTCGAGGTGTTCCTAAACCGGTTGAGGACGAAGCGTGCCGCTCGCCTCTGGACTGATTCGATCTTGGCAATGTCTTTTCTGTGAGCATGGGTCCCAGACAGACGCAGCATACTCCAACAGTGGGCGGACGAAGACTTTATACGCTTTTTCATTAATGTTGGAGGCGCTAATCTTTAAGTTGCGTCTAAGGAAGCCCAGGGCCCTGTTTGCTTTGGAGCAGGTGTTGCTGATGTGGTCGACCCAACTCACTGTGTTGTTTATTGTGACGCCAAGATACTTAGCTGATGAAACATTTTCCACGGTGTGTCCATGGAGAACGTAAGAACTCTCCTCTACATTCTCTCGTACACTTTTGTTACATAATTCTTCTACCTTCTCGCCTAAAGTTTGCTTCCTCCACGCAGCACCAGAGGTCTGTATCACTCTATTTACACTATCTTTCAAACAAATACAACACTGGTATTTTCACTGGCGTCAAAAGCAGCGCCATTTGTGCCGACGAAGCACGCACGTAAACATTGGGTGCGTCCGCTATGAAGAAATAGTTCCGTCGCGATTCGAAAGATTATGGTATTATTTGTGCTGGCTATAAATGACACGCCTTGATGTAGTTCAGTTGTTTGTTACAAACTTGCTACTATTTGAGCACCAACGAAAAACTTCTCGTTAGCTGACAGTTTTCAGGAACCTACGGCGTAATTAAAAACGGCCGTGGTTGAAGGAAGTATGTCGTAAACCACTGTTTGAGTTTGGCTGTGTAGTTGACAGGATGTTCAAAATCTGATTGCTGACTTGTGCCTTTAGAAAACTTGTGTTTGTTTACCATTCATGGGCTGTAGAAAGTTGTCACTGACATTGTAGGCATGTTTTTCACTATTTTATCTTGTGCCTGTGTGTGTGAATGACGTATCCACACTGGCATGGCATGTGCAATGAATAATGCACAGAAACAAGTGATGTTTACAGCCTGTGACTGTGTGAGCATGTCATTTGTTTCTGTCCATTTTCTTCTTTGTGTCTCATACTTTTCTTTAATCTGGTGCCTACAAAATGAGATGGTCGTGGACACAAGTATGTCATAGCCTTGTACGCTTTTTGGGGGGACAAGAGCAATTCTGAAGGGACTATGTTTGATGTATGTTGTAAGTTAGTGTTTTGGTTGATTTTGTAAATATGACTTGAGAAAAGGTTTGCACAAGAGTGAAGTGTGCATTTGCCTATGGTAGGGTTTGATCATCCTTGTGTGATTATGTGCAGTGGACATACAATGGCAAACTAGCATGTTCACTAATGGCAGATTAGAAAGCTAAACTATGTTTCTGTTGCGAAAAAGTGTCAAGTAATGAGACGTGCTAATTATGAACTGTTTGCCTTGGTTATGTTAGCTATTGAAATATATTGTGTGTAGAACTGTGAGCCTTGGTTGTGTTAGCTGTTGATTTTATTGTGTGTAGAACTGTGAGCCAGCTCATGGTAATCCACACTCAGTACCAAGGTGGAGCAAAAGACACCAAAACTATTGAAAATCCAGTTCACAGTTCTAGATGCAACACAGTCGATAATACAGAGAACCAAACAGTCTTGTGTTAACATATATCAGTATTTACTTTTCAGTTTATGACTGAAGAGAAACACCTTTTGCAGGAAGTCCCTTTGAGGCGTGGGTATTCAGCACATAACAGACAGAGGCATGTACTTGTGGTTTGATACATTTTCTTTTCATTTTGTACTGAATAAGTAATTAATTAAAATGTAAATATTGAGATGTGCCAAGAACAGCGAGTTGGCTTGTGCTTGAAACTAGTATTGATTTCAAATGTGCTAGCAAGACCTGTAAGTCGTGCAAAATAAAATACCTGAAATATGTGCACAATGGTTTGTGTCAGCGTCTGTTGTTGTTGTCTTCGCATTTTTTTCATTCATTCAGCAATATCACAGAGAGATTGGAGACAAACAGAAAAATACACAGCTTATTTTGATCACACACGCGCTGAAACATTGGAAAGAACATATGCGTATGTAGCTTGTAAGAGTGAAATGGCAACGAATATAATAACCAGAACTGGTGATCGATTAATCAATCAATACAGACATTTATAAAATAAAACATTGATTGATTTTATGTCTGCTCACCTGTGATCGAGACAGGCAGGAAAAGTGAAATCCACCCGTTACCAAAATAACGCAGACTAGTCGTGATGGGGGTACGTCTCTTGTGCACTGAAAGGATGTTGCTAATGATTTAAAGGAACCAGCCTTCCCATAACAAAGTTTCGCCCAACAGGCAGAAAGAGATCGAAATCAAACCTGGAAATCGTGGATTTGTTTTATTTCATTTTTTAAATATTTGTTGTTGTATTTCTTCTTTTTATTCTTACGATCCGTATAATTATTTTATACCCAATTTCTAACGTTGGTTCGCCCTTCGACCGTGCGGGACTGGCATCTCGTAACAACGGCCGGTGTCCATGGCTTGCACTGCCCTGAGGTCCGTGCTCCCATACTCTCACCGGAGGTCACGATGTAACATTCCACGGCGTTGTCTACTGTCAAGTCCAGCTACCTGTCGCTAACGCAACAGAAGTGTAATTTTAAACCCGAAACGTCTGAAAACAAAATGCTCGATTTCGAACTTTTATTTTGATCTCTTTCTGCATGTTGGAGAAAGGTCTGCCTTCTTGGAACAGATCTGGAAAAGGCTTTACCAACCCCCCCCCCCCCCCCCCCCCCCCCCCGCCCGTTTTTTTTATTTTTTATTTTTTTATTTAAAACCATGTGTTATAGCTGTGATGCGAAACAGTTTACCCACACTCCATGCATCGTTCCGGCACCTTCCTCTGTACAAAGAATGCCGTTACCACTGCTTGGAGTTCACGGTTTACCCTGGATCCCTGTTTTACTGCAAGTTTTTGTTTTGTTTCTTTGCTAGTGTCTTGACACTTTCCACATTTTCGTCCCATTCCGCTACTACAAATTCCTCCTCTTAACAGCATAGTTCCAACCAAACACCGCCCTACTCTTTGTGTGAGATACCACCGGGAGGGAAATGAGTGTAAGTAAAACACAACAGGAAAAATGAGTGCAAATGAAATACCGCAACAAGAGAAATGAATGTCAACGGAAAAAACACCGGAAAAATTAGTATGAGGTACCATTGCAAGAGAAACTAGTATAAATGAAACACAACTTCAAGAGAAACGAGTGCAAATGAACCACATTATCAGTGTTCAGTGTTTTGTCCCTAATGTCAGCCCGACATCTGAGGACATTTAAGCCCCACAACTGTTCAGATTTGATTGTGAAGTGTGCATGCGTGTAGTATATGCAACTGGGTATGAGCTATCGCCAAACCATAGCTCAGATGACAAACTAAAACAGCACGATTATTACCATTCTGATGTCTGAAGCTGCTGTGGTGACTGTGACATAGCCTTCTCGGGGGGGAGTGGTAAATGTCCACCAGACAGAAACAGCAACGCCTACCGGGACAAATATCCTGGAAGTTGGTGAATGGTGTAGAGGGGACACTGCATGCTGCTCTGAACTCACCTTCTTCTGAAGCTGGACAGCGTTGGGGGAGGGGGGGGGGGGGGGGGGGGGGGGAGAGTGTGTGTGTGGCGTGAGAGAGGGAAATAAAGCTTAAAAGGCTTCAGAATTGAGACAGACTCGCACAATGATGACCACATCCCTGTAGGCCTACATCAGTTGTTTGCAAACGGAAACACATCCAGTGGTCTTAACATTATCTGATTTTTGCACAATGGCAGGAAGAGGATAGATAGATCATTGTGTTTTTTTAACGCCCAGTCGACAATAATTATTGATGTATCGTGTTCGCACGATTCAGAAATCAGATTAAAAAGAGGAAGTATTGCCTTAAGTTGCTACCAGCTGGTGGCCGGTGGTGGTCAGTTGGCGTGTGTGTGGAGGGGGGCGGGGGGGGGGGGGGGGGGGGGGGGATGTGTGGTGTGGATCTGTCCGTCTCGGTCCTGAAGCTTGTTTCTCACGTGGCACGCACGCAAACGCATATTGCCTTCGGCAAGCTAAAACACGCGCTGCAAGAGAGAGAAGGAGATCGAGAGAGAGAGAGGGTTCTAACACACACACACACACACACACACACACACACAGGGACTGACAAAAACAGACACTGGATAGAGATCAACTAACAGTATCTTTTCTGTTTACCGTTTATTGCTGTAATCAGATCAGCATTGACAGATTCATAAAGATAGCAGCAAACACTGTCTTTAGGCCTGTGTGCTACTACGCTTACATAGCAGTAGCACAGAAAAAGAATAAAAGGAATAAAAAGCAAACTGGCAAAGTGGCTGAACGAGTGTGCACTGTACGGTACCTGGAGGTGTTACCATCACAATAAACTAAGCACTCAATTTGGAGGGGAAAAAAACAGTCATTACTTTTCACAAACTATAATAAAAGCAGATATATGCTGCCAGTTTACTGAGCGCAAAATATACTTCCACATTGGCACAGAACGCGCTCACCGAGCTTGGAGAAGAGACTAGGGTGTATAAACGAAATATCTTGAACAAAAAAGCAACAAGAAAGAAAGTAGCTTGGTGTTTTACGCCCAATCACCACACATTGCGGTTTTATCAGGGCGAAAGAAAGAAAGAAAGAAAAAGCAGCAATAGGTAGTGTTGCTTAATGTCCTCAGATGTCGGTTGGCATATTAGGGACAAGATGTGACGGTTCAATAAATCAATGAAGCACGGTTCAATAAATCTTTAAAAAAAGAAGGCTCGTTAGGACGGACAGCCCAGGACGGCCACCTCGTCTCTCACACAGCTCCTGAACTATGAAAGCAGCAATAAAGCAGCAATAATGATGATGAGTTGATGCTTAATGTCCTCAGATGTCAGTTGACATATTAGGGATAAGTTGTGACCAATGCCGAAACACGGTTCAATAAATCTTTACGTCCACGGAAACCAGAAGGCTCATTAGGACGGACAGCCCAGGACGGCCACCTCGACTCTCACACAGCTCCTGAACTATGAAAGCAGCAATAACAAGGAAAGACTATAATATACTGAATAACATCGTCATGGAATAAAGGGGTGGTGTGAAATTCTGGAAGGGAAATGAAATGGTTGCTTTTTTGCTTTTTTTTTTTTTGGGGGGGGGGGGGGGGGGGGTCTTTTTTCTTCTTTTTTTATACAGAACTAGACAAAGAACCCTCCGCTACCACCCACAGCCTGCCCCAACACACTTCCCTTCCTTTAGTCTTTTTTCTTTTTTAGATCGCTGAGAAAGAATAGCCCTCCCCACCCCCACCCCCCTCCGTGAACAGAAATGGGTACAACCCTCGCCCGCATGAGTAGGGGTTAGGGGGTTGGAAGAAGTCAACACACACTTGCACGCATGGAACAGAACCATAACTCATATATATATATATGATAACTGTTTACCGAGGCTGGAATAGCACTGTTTAGTCGAGCTGCTGGTGCACACGACTACTTGGATATGTTAATACGCAAGTATAGTGTATGGTGAGCTTCTGAGAGTAGCCTGGATCAAGTCCAGAAGACGTGCGTGCACTACCCAAAGGGCGACAAAAAGCAGGAATGGAAAGAGTTGTCCTTTTTACTCAAAAACTGTATAACTGTTATGTGAAAACGACAGAAACAACCACAAGAGGTAGTCTACATCGAGTCGTGATTTTCCAGCTTCACCAGCTTGAACTTAACATGTTGGAACTAACACCGGGGTGGATGGAACTTAACACCGGGGTGGAACTTAACACCGGGGTGCGTGGAACTTAACAGCGGGGGAGTGGAACTTAACACCGGGTGGCACTTAACAGCTAAGGCAGCGCAGAAATCCCAAATACTTTAAATGGCAGAGACTGAACACTGAGAGGCGCAACATAAAGAAAGTCTCTATGTCTTGGATGCCAAGATATAACCCCCAAAACACACAATCTCTGTACCTTGGATGCCATGACATAACCTCAAAAAAAAAGAGAAGCAAAACAACAACAAAAAACAGTCTCTATGCGTTAGGGGCCAAGACATAACCAAAACACACAGTCTCTATGTCTTGGATGCCAAGACATAACCCCAGAACACACAGTCTCCATGCCTTGGATGCCAAGACATAACCCCAAAACACACAGTCTCTATGCCTTTGATGCCAAGACATAACCCAAAACACACAGTCTCTATGTCTTGGATGCCAAGACATAACCCAAAAGCACACAGTCTCTATGTCTTGGATGCCAAGACATAATCCAAAAGCACACAGTCTCTATGCCTTGGATGCCAAGACATAACCCAAAAGCACACAGTCTCTATGTCTTGGATGCCAAGACATAATCCAAAAGCACACAGTCTCTATGCCTTGGATGCCAACACATAACCCAAAAGCACACAGTCTCTATGCCTTGGATGCCAGGGCAACCCCCCAGAAAGCACACAGTCTTTAGATCTTGCGAGCGAAGACGTAGCCCAGCAGGTACCAGTTCTTGAAGACCTTGGGATCAGAGGCTTCCACTTCTTTCTCCAGACGCGAGTACATCTCGTCCACAAGAGCCTCTTTCTCGCTCTCACTGCGCGTGCTGGCAAGCCCCCGGATGAAGGAGCTGTTACTCCAGCATCTGTGCTGGTTGACTATTGCTTTGGCCCAGGTCTTGCGATCGTCTACGCCTTCTAGAGGGGACAGAAGGATAATGTCAAAAGAGCGTGATGCTTTGTGCAGTTTTGCCTGATAGAGTGTGTCGGCCTGCAGTTCCCTGCAGTTCTAGTAGATATATATCTTCCAGATACAACTGCTGTGTGTCATGTGTGTGCTTGAGTGCGTGCGTTTATGCGCGTGCGCGCGCGCATCTCTCTGTCTGTCTGTCTCTCTCTTCTCCTATGAGACTGGGCAGATGGCCTGAAATCATTAAAGAATTCTCTCTCTCTCTCTCTCTCTCCTCTCTCTCTCTCTCTCTCTCTCTCTCTCTCTCTCTCTCTCTCCTTTCTTACGTTTTAGGTCAACCTACGTCTTTGGTTTTGTTCTCACTTTAAGTAAATATATGCTCATTCAATTATTAAGATTTCAGTCGTCAAAAACTGTACCTTTGTCCGGCTTGTCCTGCCATATTTTCTGAGGTCTAAAGATAGTTTCAGAGGTCTAAAGATTTCAATCGTCAAAAACTGTACCTTTGTCCAGCTTGTCCTGCCATATTTTCTGAGGTCTAAAGATAGTTTAAGAGGTCTAAAGATTTCAATCGTCAAAAACTGTACCTTTGTCCAGCTTGTCCTGCCATATTTTCTGAGGTCTAAAGATAGTTTAGAGGTCTAAAGATTTCAATCGTCAAAAACTGTACCTTTGTCCAGCTTGTCCTGCCATATTTTCTGAGGTCTAAAGATAGTTTAAGAGGTCTAAAGATTTCAATCGTCAAAAACTGTACCTTTGTCCAGCTTGTCCTGCCATATTTTCTGAGCGACGCAGGGACTCAAAAGCTGCTCGGCGCTGATGAGCCTCAGTCCGGCCTTGTAGACCGGCGAGTCCTGATTCTCAAACGGCGCCTTGTACTCCTCCAGAAAGCGAGTGCAGCGATTGAAGTTGGTGTTTATGAACTCCTCCTGAATAAGACGAAGAAGAAAAAATCACACACACACACACACACACACACACACACACACACATTATGACATAAGAAAATCGGTGCGGATCGACGAAGTTAAGAGGAGTGGTGAAGGAAGTTTGTGTTCATAAACTCTTCCTGACAGAAAGCCAGAAGTTGTCTGACAGAACACACACACACACACAGAGACAGAGACAGAGACAGAGAGAGAGATCCCACAAACATAGATCTCTCACTATATATACTATGTTTAAGGTTTTCCAGACCTAAATATAATCATTTAATGCCTCAGCTATTAATTACCTTTTGTCTACTCTTGCGACCTAAATTTTCTGTGGTACACGGTGAAGCTACAGTCCTCATTCAGAGTCGCATACGTCTGGAGCGCAGACAATGTCGCTATAGTTTCCACAGTGAAGTGCGTAGGGCTTATCTGGAGATGAGGTACTCAACAAATGGTCATATAAATAAGTTTTTAGAAAAATCCAAATCCGGTAGGATTTCAAATTCTACCGGTAGAAATTTCGGTTTTTGAAAATTGCGTTCTCTGCTGGCAGGATTATAACCGTGCCAGTACATGATGAGTATATCACAATTTCCGATTTCGACCATTGCACCACTATGTGCAACTTTACTAAAAGCCACATAGGTAGGTTGCATGTGAGTTTAGCTGTAACCGGCCGTGTACTTTTTGGCAGACTGGACCGCGGTCATTTACGTGCTACTGCGGTAACACGGGGGTGGAACGGATATCGAAATAAGAGTCAGCACACAAAGTTGACCCTGGAGAAGAAAATTCTCCCGCCGCTCCTGCGGGGACTCGAACCCGCGACCTTACGATCACGAAACCAACGCTCTATATTGCCACCAAAGATTACAACATAATTTGTATTTGCTACCACTGCGCTATCGCCGCTCCCGGGGGGCAGTAGTCACACAATCAGGGCTCATACAATTTTTTTTTTTTTTTTTTTTAATTCACAAACTTTTCACAAACCTTGCAATAAGGTTGCAGAAAAGCAACACAAAGATACGCAACACTTCCGCACATCCCAGTGAAGGGGCGTAACCTTTACTATAGCCGACGGCCGACACACTCTATCAGGCAAAACTGATAGGAAGTGCCGTTCTTTGTGATTTCGCAGTTGTTGCTGTTGTTTTTTAACTACTGTTCGGTCATAGGAAATGCAGTTTCTGACTGATAAGCTGATAGTTTTTCCCTAGCGCTCTGAAGACAACAAATTCACAAACTTTCACAGACTGCACTCAATTTTCACAGACTTTCAAGGCCTTCAAAAGATCATCCCATTTTCCCCAAACCTACATAGTTCAGGAGCTGTGTGAGAGTCGAGGTGGCCGTCCTAACGAGCCTTCCGGTTTCCGTGGACGTAAAGCTATACTGAACCATGCTTCGGCATTGGTCCTCAGCTTGTCCCTAATATGTCAGCTGACATCTGAGGACATTAAGCAACACTACCTACCTACCCAGACTTTCAAAGACCTTCAAAAACTGCGCGAACCCTGCATGGTGCTCACCTTGGTGATCTTCCCTTCATCTCTCATCCGTCTCCACATGTTCAGCATTCCCTCCTCCGCGCCCTGGTTGCAGTGACGCACCCCTTTCTGCTTCATCTCGGGGTCCTCTGATGGAGTGGACACCACCAGTACCCCACCTGTCAGCACACAGAGACAGTCAGTGACTGTGACGTACTCACCAACAAACAAACCAAACTGCGTCATCTCGGGGTCCTCTGATGGGGTGGACACCACCAGTCCCCCTCTTGCCACTAAGCCAGTCAGTAACAGTGACGTACTCACAAACAAAGCAAAACTGCTTGATCTCGGGTCCCTCTGATGGATGGAGATGATCAGTGCCCTTCCAATCAATGACAGTGACGTGCTCACAAACAAAACTGCTTCATCTCGGGGTCCTCTGATGGGGTGGAGATGATCAGTGCCCTTCCAATCAATGACAGTGACGTGCTCACAACAAAACTGCTTCATCTCGGGTCCTCTGATGGGGTGGACACCACAAGTCCCCCTCCTGTCAGCACACAGAGACAGTCAGTGTCAGCACACAGAGACAGTGTCAGCACACAGAGACAGTGTCAGCACACAGAGACAGTGTCAGCACACAGAGACAGTCAGTGACAGTGAGGTAGGCACAAACAAAAACAAATTGCTTCATCTCGGGGTGATGGGGTGGAGACCATCAGTCAGTCTCCCCCCCCTCCCCCCAGCACACAGAGCCAGGCCGTGACAGTGAAGTGAAGCAGGCACAAACAAAACCAATCTGCTTCATCCCGGGGTCCTCTGACGGGGTGGAGATGACCAGTGCCCTTCCTGTCAGCACAGAGAGCCAGTCGATGACAGTGACGTCATGACTGACAGATGTGCGGAGCAAAGTCACACAGATAATGTCCTAAGTAAGTAAGTAAGTGACTTGGTGTTTTAGGCCCAGTCAGCCATTACGGTTATATCAGGGTGGAACAATGTCCGAAAAGCAACTGTTGAGGAACTGAAGCGAAGGGTTGTTTAACTCTCTATGAGAACCCAGTAAAGACGACAGCAGAGGAAAGATGAAGATGATAAAATGTCTACCTGACTTGAGGTCCCTGGTTTGTAACACCAGCCAGTCAGGTCCCAATACAAAAGACGACAGCAGAGGAAGATGAAGAAGAGACGATGAAATGTCTTACCTGATTGAGTTCCTTGGCTCGTAACAGGAGGAAGGTCTCCCAGTCTTTGGCACCTTGAGCAGCCACCAGCTTCCGTTCCTCTTCGTTGCGTCAGGAAAGCGATGGAGCGAGTTCTGGAAGGTGCACGCCCTATCAACAAAAAGGGTTGTACTGTCAGTAAGTGAGTAAGCATGGTGCTTTACGTCTACAGAAACCATTGGAGGAGGGGGGGGGGGGGGGAGACAGAGACACAGAGAGAGAGACAGAGACACAGAGGGAGAGACAGACAGACAGACAGACAGAGACACAGAGAGAGAAAGAGACAGAAACAGAGAGAGACACACAGACACTGAGAGAGAGAGAGAGACAGACAGAGAGAGAGAGAGAGAGAGATACTGAGACAGAGGAGAGATAGATAGAGAGAGAGAGAGAGAGAGAGAGAGAGAGAGAGAGAGAGAGAGAGAGAGAGAGAGAGAATGAGACACAGACAGAGAGAGAGAGACAGACAGAGAGAGAGACAGAGAGACTTACGGCTGTGACAACCAATGAGCAGCGATGAAGGACATGATGAGATCAGCAGTGTTGTCCGGCATGATCTGGTGGTAGAAGCTGGTACCAGAAGCCAGCACGAACACGTTCTTGAAGTCGTAGAGGTATGTGGGTGGATCGGGGATCAAACCTGGCAATCGTGAGATTCGACAGTGAGAAACCTAGCACACACACACACACACACACACACACACACACACACACACACACACACACACACACACACACACAACACACACACACACACACCAACAACTACAACTAAAAGAGTAAGTAAGTAACTCGATGTTTTGCGGTTATATCAGGGAGAAAAAGAACTGTTCAAGAAAAGGGAAGACAAGAGGATCAATCGAAGTTTTCCCGCACTCAATTTTTTTTTTTTTTTTTATGGGAATAATAACTGGCGACCCTGTGTTTTGAAAAGGGAAGAGAGAGAGAAGGGAAAAAAAAAAAATCTAAAATACGTACTTCAGGTTGTTTTTCTTTTCTTCTTTTATCGACATTTTCTCCCCATTTACTAGCTCGATGTCATAACGTTATACGCGTGGTCGATGAGTCAACGTGTGCAAGGCAGTTGTGCAAAGAATGACGATTTGTCTGAAAGCTAAAAGTCTGTAATATTGTACTTTGAAGTCTTCGAGTCTGACGGCCAACCGCTGATGTAATTCACGTCGCGTGGTCCTCTCTTATCTCGGTGTCCACCCTCAGAGGTCTAAAGACCTATCTCTGCCTGTATACCCCTTTAGCTGACCCTTCTTAAGGTTCTAGCTGACGCACAGAGGTCTAAAGACATATCTCTGCCTGTATACCCCTTTAGCTGACCCTTCTTAAGGTTCTAGCTGACGCACAGAGGTCTAAAGACCTATCTCTGCCTGTATACCCCTTTAGCTGACCCTTCTTAAGGTTCTAGCTGACGCACAGAGGTCTAAAGACACATCTCTGCCTGTATACGCCTTTAGCTGACCCTTCTTAAGGTTCTAGCTGACGCACAGAGGTCTAAAGACATATCTCTGCCTGTATACCCCCCGTAGCTGACCCACAGAGGTCTAAAGACCTATCTCTTCGTGTATACCCCATGTAGCTGACGCACAGAGGTCCAAAGACCTATCTCTTCGTGTATACCCCATGTAGCTGACGCACAGAGGTCCAAAGACCTATTTCTTCGTGTATACCCCATGTAGCTGACACACAGAGGTCTAAAGACCTATCCCTGCATGTATACCCCATGTAGCTGACGCACAGAGGTCTAAAGACCTATCTCTTCGTGTATATCCCTGTAGCTGGCACACAGAGGTCTATAAGACTTATCTCTGCGTGTGTACCCCTTCTCATGGTTCTAGCTGACGCACAGAGGTCTAAAGACCTATCCCTGCGTGTATACCCCATGTAGCTGACACACAGAGGTCTAAAGACCTATCTCTTCGTGTATACCCCATATAGCTGACACACAGAGGTCTAAAGACCTATCTCTTCGTGTATACCCCATATAGCTG
>OY757553.1:16848330-16865745 GCA_963584105.1 Alviniconcha strummeri
TACCAGCACGGATGAAAAAAAATCTTCATCTGCTCCCTCCAGCGTTCACTTGTACGAAGCATGCAGAGATTGACGGAGACACAGCTGTAAACACACGCCGATAAACATGAACAACCCCCTCTGCCTAAACGACACACAACATGCACGCACGCACTCACGCACGCACGCACGTACGCACGTACGCACGCACACACACACACACACACACACACACACAAACACACACACGCACACACGCACGCACGCACGCACGCACTCACCCTCTCTCTCTCTCTCTCTCTCTCTCTCTCTCACACAACACACACACACACACACACACACACACACACACACACACACACACACACACACACACACACACACGCACACATGCACGCACGCCACGCATGCACTCACTCACCCCTCTCTCAGACCACAAACACACACACACACACACATACACACATACACACACAGAGACACACGCAAGCACGCACGCATACGCGCGCGCGCGCGCGAACACACACACACTCACACTCACACACACACACACACACACACACACACACACACACACACACACACACACACTTAATCATTCATAATTACACCTTTAATATCAATGTCAAATGTCATATCCTCCGTGTCAGTGGCAGTACAAACTAACCTAAGCAACAAAAACCTTCGGTCCATGAGTGTCACTGCGACAATAACTTCATAAATAAAGCACAAGGCCGTGGTCACGTAAACGTCACCAACACAGTAATGCCGATAAACAATTGGCCTATAAATGTCACAAATACATATTGTCCAACAATGTAACACGTCACAGCATCTAGCCCTGTAAAGACTAAGATCCACTTCCGATCACGGTCACATATCACGTGATGTGTGATCGGTTGCTAAGGAAAACCACATGATGTGTGATCAGTTGCTAAGGGAAACCACAGGCCATATTATCATCATTATTATCTGACAGGCTGAAGTGCTGTCGGTGCCCATGTTTTACCGTCTGTATGTGTGGATACAGTGTTTGTTCCAGCCGTTTTATGCTCTACTCCATTATGTGGGAAACCTTCAGAAAGTAAGTAAGCATGGTGCTTAACGTTCACACAAACCACAAGGCTTATCAGAGACGTGGAGGAGGGGAAGAACGGGGAATGGAGGTGGTGATGATGATAATGTAGAGCTGCATGTCTTCGGATGTCGCTTGACATGTTAGGGACAAATTGTGACCAATGCGTGTGCGTGGTTCAGTGTTGCTTTATG
Source organism: Alviniconcha strummeri (assembly GCA_963584105.1). Taxonomy (NCBI): domain Eukaryota; kingdom Metazoa; phylum Mollusca; class Gastropoda; family Provannidae; genus Alviniconcha; species Alviniconcha strummeri. Next base: position 16,849,579 of record OY757553.1, read on the forward strand.
TCCACAGAAACCATAAGTCTCCTTAGGACGGAAAGCCCAGGACGGCCAGTTCGACTTCACACGGCTCCTAAATTATGATGGAGTGGGGGTGGTTGGGTGGGGGGAGATTAAATACCTAACGCTACACTGTCACCGCCAGAATGACTCCTGCATTAAGTGAGCAGCGATTAGAGCCATTTTAAATGTTTCATAATTGTGAGGGACAAAGTCACAAGACAGTGTCCACAGATCACAACTTTCGAAGAAAAAGGAGAGCGAAGCGGATTCGAACTGAGGTCCCTCAGCTTCCAGCCTAACGCCTTACCGCTAGGCCAGACCGCCTGACAATTGCTGCCGCCCAGTGTGGGAGGTGTATATAGAGTCACTCTAGTGGCCAGCTCAGGACTTTCCTCTTTGGACAGGTCTTTTCACAGCCTAGGCAGACCAGGCATTCTGTGATAGTCAACTGTGTGTATGTCGCCGCATGTATATGGCGTGAATGGTGACGTTTGTTGACATGTATGTGAATGTGGTTTTTATCAAGTTGTTTTTACAGCGCAGTAGCTAACTCGTGTGAGAGAATAGCGCTTCGTAAGAATTATCTATCATTGTATTATTACTCTGTGGAGCCAGGACGAAAGAACGAAAGCTGTAACATCACCATTCGTGACCAGAGCAAGTTTGAAGACCTACATTACACGATCAGACGCTCAACAGTTTCATCAGGGTCTGCGGTTTCCCATAGCAATTGGTCGCGCATCATACAGTCAGACGACGATGACGGAACGTGGATCACAGTTTTAACTGTCAGTGAAATAGCACTGAATGTCATAAAAGGTTCAAATGGTTTTCCTATGAAGGTTACCTCGACAGTGATGTCCAGTAACCTGAAAGGTCTAACGCTTGGCCTATAAACCTCAAAATGACAATAATCTTTATAAATAAACGTCAAATGATCTGCCCATAAACGTCAGCATGACAGTAATGTGCAATCGTGTCAAAAGGTAACACGTGTGGCCCATAAAAGTCAGCAGTGACGGTAACATTTCACAGCCAGAAAGGTCAAAACGTTTTGCCCACAAATGTCTGTAGTGACAATAAATTTCCACAGCCAGAAAGGTCAAAACATTTTGCCCACAAACGTCAGCAGTGACAGTAAAGTATCACAACCAGAAAGGTCAAAACGTTTTGCCCACAAACGTCAGCAGTGATAATATAATTTCACAGCCAGAAAGGTCAAAACATTTTGCCCACAAACGTCAACAATGACAATAAAATTTCACAGCCAGAAAGGTCAAAACATTTTGCCCACAAACGTCAGAATGAACATACATGCTGCCCAACAGTGTAAAAGGTCAAAACATTTGCCTGTAAACATCTAAATGATAATTCAGCATGGAAGCAAGAACAGAGGCCCAGTCAACAGTGACATTGTTTTAACAACAGTAAGGCCAGATACCATTAATCAACATGCAGTCATCACACGGAAAGATCATACTGGCCAGTCAAACTGTTAGTTTGTTAGTTAGCAACTGGATTTTAACGTCCTGTCAACCGTACACTTCAGGACGATCAAACAATGTCGTAAAGTAGGCACACATTTTAACACTCTTCTCATATGTGAAACATTCCCACGTCAGACCTCTGTACAAACTCAGTCCAGACACAGATAAAACATGTGGAATCCAACAGCAGGCAAGTATTGACCATCAGTAGGAAACCAATGTTACTGGAGCTGATCTGTCAGCCACATTTACACGACCCGTTGGGGGATGAATAATAGTACAATCGTAGGTACATAAAGAGACATTTCTTGGATTTGGACCTACCACAAACTCTTATACGTGTGTAATGTGTGTGGGGAGCCCTAGCCATCACTGCATGATCGTTATGAATGGTCCAGCCAGCTACGAAATACAACTAGCAAACAAACAAACAAACAAAACAAAAGATCGTGTGCTTGGGAACCTATTTACGTCGTTCGGGGTCACACCACGGAAACTTGCATCAGTTCTTTGTGCCGACGAGCAGGGTGACCTATATTTTCCCGGGGCCCACACGTGGTCCTGCACTAGCAACAACTGACGCAAGGAAAAAATAGGGAGATGATTCGGAACAAATGAAGTTGAACGGATCTGCAAGGTAGAAATTAGAACTTGGATGAAATTCCTGGCAGTGGGCGAAGCACGCATGGCTATATTCTGACCTACTCCAGGCGTAAAAGTGAGAACCTTTCACAACTCCTGGCTCTAAACCGAGGGGACAGTAATTTCTGCGTCCACAGTACCCCACTGGGGAGTAAAAACTGTTGAAACAACAGCAAGGCACCGTACCAGCAATCAGCAGGTTGAGCATCAGGGCAGCAACATAGATCCAGTCAAAGAGCACCAAAGCGAAACACAACGTCAGAAACTTGCTGTCACAGCCCACGTTCTCTGTCCCGTCTCTGATGGCGTCATGGAGGTGGTTGAGGATTGGACGTGGAGAGAGTAAGTACCGTCCGTTGTTTTGTCGGTTACCTCGGATGCACTGGAAGCCTGGAGAGTGTGTAATTGTTTGTTGGATGCCTCGTTCACAAGATCCGCAACAGTTTTACTGGATGGGGTAACGGTGCTTCCGCTGACTTCAGAAGCTGCAGTTCTCCGTGTTTTCGAGGCTAGCTGCTGTGAAAGAATCGACCGTCTGTTTGTCCTAGTCTGCCCATCATCAACTGTCAGTCTCGCGTTTGTATCTGTTGGCTTTCCGGGATGATGATGACGATGATGATGATGATGATGATGATGATGATGATGATGATGATGATGATGATGATGATGATGAGGATGATGATGAAGACGATGACAACGACGTTGACGACGAAGGTCCCGCTTTCAATGAAGACGTTTTAATCCGCCTCGTCGTCAACTCTCCTCGATAAATCAGACAACGACAACGCTGACAGCAAAAGGCGACGAGGACACGGGGAGCAAAGGAAGACGAATTGAGGAGGAAAGCGTTGCCATGGGGATGCGGGCTGGCAGACAGCACGGGTGGGGCAGTCGTCTGGTTCCCTTCTGGCTTGCTGCATGACCAGAACGATTTGCGCCGTGCCTGCACACGACACAGAAACAGGCAACGCGTTGTGATGGGCTAATTAAACGTGGTCAGGTCCGTTTGTCGTACGCTTCATTGTCCTTCAGGGGAATTGGTCTCTTTACGGGCCACTGCTGATTGTGGCACTCAGCCTAACAGCGCAGAGGTAGCCTACAGCACAGGCTACTTCTGTACAACTGTCCAACGTCACAGGCAGCTGTATGTGTTTCAATTGTGAGCCGGTTTGGCCTAGCGGGTAATGCTTTCCCTCTCTCTTCAAAAAGGTTTGTGGTTTGTGGACATTGTCTTTGTGACTTTGCCCCTCATAATCACTAAAGCAATCAACATTACTCTCATCGCTGTCTATCTTAATGCAGGAGTCATTGTGGTAGTGCCATTGCAGCGTTAGGTAAAGTCTACCTCTTCACCCAACTCCTGGGATCTCGGGTCCCCGCCAGTAACTCTTTGGAAACAACTCGGAGTTTTAAAACAGTTCGAGTTCGAGATCACAATTTGTCTGTCTGTCTGGCTGTCTGCTCTGTCCTGTCTGTCTGTCTGTCTGTCTGTCTGTCTGTCTGTCCTCTCTCTCTCTCTCTCTCTCTCCTCTCTCTCTCTCTCTCTCTCTCTCTCTCTTCTCTCTCTCTTACACACACACACATGCACATACATACTCTCTCTCTCTCTCTCTCTCTCTCTCTCTCTCTTCTCTCTCTCTCTCTCTCTCTTCTGTCTGTCTGTCTGTCTGTCTCTGTCTGTCTGTCTCTCTCTCTCTCTCTCTCTCTCTCTCTCTCTCTCTCTCTCTCTCTCTCTCTCTCTTACACACACACACACATGCACATACATACTCTCTCTCTCTATCTCTCTCTCCTCTCTCTCTCTTCTCTCTCTCTCTCTCTCTCTCTCTTTCTGTCTGTCTCTGTCTGTCTGTCTGTCTGCCTGCCTGCCTGCCTGCCTGTCTGTCTGTCTGTCTGTCTGTCTGTCTCTCTCTCTCTCTCTCTCTCTCTCTCTCTCTCTCTCTCTCTCTCTCTCTCTCTCACCACACACACACACACACACACACACACACACACACTCTCTCTCTCTCTCTCTCTCACACACACACACCACACACACACACACACACACACACACACACACCACACACACACACACACACACACACATCACTGATTACTACATGCATTTCCTTTAAAGCAGCCAACTACTGCAGGTAATTATGCCCACAGCACCAGTACAAAGCGATCCTGACCGTGGATGAGCCAGCCGAGCAAGAAGACACACAGCAGTGCCGACAGTCCGGCCTGCCAAGCTCTCTCCGCGTCGAACGTGTAGCCCAGCGCTGACAGCTCCCACCTTCCCATCAGGCGCGCTGCTCCTTCGGCACGGTGCCCTTCCGCTTCCGGCGTGTGCGGCACGTGAGGTAGAAGAGAGCGGGAGCGAGGCCCGACACCAGCAGAAAGGTCAAGAGGTCAGGGTGGGTCGGGCACCGCCACCAGAATAAACCAGCTGCAAGATGTAATAAACGACAAAAATGAATTTATGTAAATAGTTACGTTATTCTGGAACGTTAAGAGAGAGAGAGAGAGAGAGAGAGAGAGAGAGAGAGAGAGAGAGAGAGAGAGAGAGAGGGAGAGATGCTCTCTCTCAGTCTCTCTCTGATCTTTTATTTTTATTTTTTTATTTTATTCATTAACATGTATCCATCCATTACAATACAATTTCTTTCTCTCCCCCCCCCCTCTCTCTCTCTCTCTCTCTCTCTCTCTCTCTCTCTCTCTCTCTCTCTCTCTCTCTCTCTCTCTCTCTCATTATATATCTAAGGTAAAGTCTGAAGAAGAGAAAAAAAGGCACACACACACACTCATACACACACACACACATACAAAACAGAAGAGAGAGAGAGAAAAAAAAAAAAAGAGAAAAAAAAAAAGAGAGAAAAAAAGGACCATGGCAATGAGTACAATTTACAAGATTATTAATGTCATTAACAACCTCGTCTAGATTTGTATCAGCTTTTTGTAATGCAACCATTCGGCTGCTATCTTGTCATATGACATCGTTAATGTCGCATTATATTTGTCTACATCAAATGTATTTTTTAAATATTGTTTGAACAGGTGCAGTTGAGGTATATTCTTGTTGATCTTACAAGTATAAATATAGAATTTTGCACGCAAAATTATCAAATCAAAGGTGCTGTCCGATTTAATTTGGCTGTCGTGACCAAAAAGTACAAAATTTTCATTAAGCGTTACTGTCCTCGCATTTGAGCTCCCGGTATTAAGTGTAGTCTGAAACTGTTCCCCAAAAGACTTTACATACACACATCTCCAAAAAATGTGATTAATAGAGTCTCTTTCCTGTCTACAACAAGAACAGTTAATGTCATTTTCAATACCCATGTGCATTAAAACAATATTGGTAGCTAATATCCTATGTACAAGTCTTATCTGGAACCATTTTAGTTTTATTTCTTGGATGTTTTGCATTTTCTTAAAGTTCACCTTGATAAACCCATTATTTAATGATTTAACAACGAATGCACCCAGCTGTCGCCAAAAAAAAAACTTAAAGAATTCAACAGTAAAACCATCAGAGCCTGGGCTTTTATTGTTTTTCATGTTCTTGAGTGCAACACTTGCTTCATCTAAAGTAATTTCCCCTCGAGTGAGGTCTTTTCTTGCACTGTCAGTGTTGGTATATCCTCAACCAAGTCTAATATTTCACAATCTTCTAATTGTCTGTCAGAATATAATCTTTCATAAAACATTTCGACTTCCTTTATAATGTCCTTAGTTTCATATATTTCCTCACCATTGTTTAAAGTAAACCTAATCATTTGTTTACTAACGTAATTACGTTTTTCAAGTTCACAAAAATATTTTGTAATTTTTTCTCCTTCGGCGACCCATCTCGCTCTCGATCGAAGCAGAACTCCCTCCATCTTTTTCTCTCTAAGTGCAATTAGCTCCTGTTTATAAGATTCTAATTTCCCTTTCTCATCTTCTGTCAATTTAATTTTAGTTTCTAAGCTCTGGATATTGTTCTGCAAATCCCTTTCCTTTTCCTGATCCACACGTTTTTTCATTGTAGCATACGAGATTGTCTTTGATCTAATTTTCATAAGTAGTACGTCTAAAAATAGCTGATCGGAAATTACAAATTGAATGTCACATTTTGGGATAAAAGGAAGTTGTTCCCGAGAATAGGGTAGAGCTGCATATTCTTCAATCACGGTTCTTATAACATCATTTATTTCGTTTGCAAACAGCTTATCTTTTAATGGGGAATTATTAAATTTCCACAAAAGCTTATTTCTGGTTTATAATTTCCCTAAAGTCAAAGTCAGTGTGATCATGGAATGATCTGTCCGGTAACCGGGCTTAATGTCTGATTCTGTCACGTAAGTGGACAGCAAATCTGATCCGTTCCTCAAGCTCGGCATAAAACTCCGGATTATCACGGTTTGGGCCATACAAACTGACGATCACAAATTCTTTATCCATTATTCTGACAGTGGCAAATATATAATTTCCAGCAATATCTTTATAAACCTTGTTTACAGAAAATTCGAAATTATTATTAAATAATATTGCGACACCCCTCGAATTTGAATTATACGAGGCAAAGTAACATTTATAACCCCACTCAGCCCGAATCCAGTTCTCTAGTTTTGGATCAAAGTGTGTATCCTGCAATAGGTATATGGAATATGACTTATCTCTTAAATAGTGAAAAACATCTCTCCTCTTGCGCGGGTCAGCTAGGCCTTGGCAATTCATTGAAACAACCTGTGTTGGTCATGGTATGCGTGATCTAATCCCACTACAGCCAGGACACACTATCCAACAAAGCAGAAGCATCATGGAAGGAACCACTTTCACGTGCGAACATAGCTCACAAAAATCCGCCACAAGTGTCCATACAAACAGTTCAAAACCTAAGCCAGTATAGGCGCATGACGTACATAAGCACAGATCACAACACGCTGAACCCAGCGCTGAATATGCACGTACAAACATAATAAATTCAAAGTCCATGGCGAATATAGTACAACCAAAAAACAGGCAAACGGACAAACAATACAACCAACAAACAGGCATAAATAGGTACACAATAATTCCACACACAAAAGTTACAGAACTAAGCTGTAGAAGAAAAGGAAAAGAGTGATTTTCTGGTGAAATCGCTGATAAGCAGCGCAAAAAAGATATCATTCGACTGTCGAGTGCAGATCAGAAGATATGAACTTAAAAAACAAAAGACGGGAAAAAAGTGGAGAGAGAGAGACAGAGACAGACAGACAGACAGACAGACAGACAGACAGACAGACAGACTTACAGACAGAGAAATAGAGACAGAGACAGAGAGAGGATAAACTTTCCAATAAAGAAGAAGAAAATACAGAGTAGTTCTCCCTCCCTCTCCCTCCAAATCTACCTGGGTCACAAAAAGGAATATAAGGTCTACACAGGCAGACGTATCAAACATATTTGAATACACATGACTTTATCTTGCACAGCAGCATACATCTTTACTTATAAGCATGTTCTTACGTGAAAAATTAACAGACAAAAATGTAATAACAGCCTAGTCTTAGACTAGAGTTACAAATTTGATAATACGACTCCATAGTTTTGATTTACGCAATAAATTAACGTGCAAGGTGTACGATGTTGATCAAAACTACTGGTTTATAATAAGTATATACCTGTGTATACAAATGAAGATTACTTTCTCATTTAATGTTGTTTTTCGGGTTTTTGTTTTGCTTTTGTTGTTGCTGCCCACCTTCTTTCTTTTTTTTCTTCTTTTTTTTATACAAAAGTGATATGATTCTATACTCAACAACCACACTGTCTAAACAAGATGATACTCACATACAATACAAACAGTACAATCAGCAATAACTCAAAACAGAGTGTCCGAATATTTAAATGGCTTAAGAATAAGTCGTACAGACCTCCAGCGTAAACAACCGCATGCTGCACGCAGCAAATCAAACACATTCAGTTTCCCAACCGTGCCAGTACATTCATAAAACTAATACTCAGGTGCGAACCACAAAACACGGGCGTCTCGAGCTCCAAGGCAATTCAAACTTCCAAGCAAATGCAGATGTATAAATCAACAAGAATGCAGGCTAAACAAATAAAAGGAGCCGTTTGCTCCTGTACATGCGCACACAAATTGTTACCGTACTATACGCGCGCGCGCGCGCGCGCGCGTGTGTGTGTGTGTGTGTGTGTGTGTGTGTGTGTGTGTGTGTGTGTGTGTGTGTGTGTGTGTGTGTGTGTGTGTGTGTGTGTGTGTATGTATGTGTGTGTGTGTGTGTGCGTGCGTGCGCGTGCGTTTGGGTGCGTGTGTGTGCGTTCGCGCGCGTGTGCGCGTGCGCGTGTGTGCGCGCGTCAGTGCGTGCGCACATGCGGCTGTGTGACTACTCCTTGTTGTTGTGTTTACACTGATGAGCGTTTTACTGCAGCCAAACTGCACACACCCACACACACAAATCCCTTTAAAGAGCGTGCTGGATACAGGCACAGCAACAACAGCAGCAAGAAAAGGGGGGAAGAGTTAATTTAAACTGGGCATTTACACTGTAAGATGATCTTTACACACATGTATATACAAACAAAAACTACGCAGATAAGTGCCATAGTAGTAAAAACACCTTGAAAATAACAAGTCGTGCGGACCGACGGTTTGAACAACTGCATGCTTCACGCTCCAGTCAAAACAGCCAACAAACATTCCACAGAGCATGTCAGGCACTGTCACAAGTACTCAACCGTAAACTCAAAATATGGGCGTCTTGAATTTCAAAACAAACAGAACTGTCTCAAACCCCACACAAATATACAAATAAACAAAGCATAATTCAAAACTGCCACCGTGTCGGTGCAAATACAAATAAAATTTAAAGAAATCAAGTATTCTTGTGATGAGCAAACAGTCTTGCATAACAAAATTCTTTGTTTGTTCATCTGCACCCACGGCCCTGGTTGCTACCGTAATACTAAAGATAATTAAACGGACAAGGGCGGGGACAAGAAAGGTAACCAGGTAACCCGGAGAAGAGAAAATGAAGGGGGGAGAAAAAAGAAAAGAAAAAAACTGTTCTATAGTATTACTATACAAATTCAAAGAGAAAGCACTCAGTACATAATACCTCACGGGCAAGATCGTGTCTTCCTTAGTTGTCTTCATCAGCGCTCATCGCATTTGAATACATTGCTCGTTTGAACACCTCGTCTAAGTCCGTGAGAGTCTCACAATCCGTCCGTTCTTAACTTTGGCCAGAATTCTCCCGTTGGAACTCCACACTGCCAGGGTTGCCGAATGTTCCATCGCTTTCTTAGACACTTGGTAGTTTGCATAAGTCAGATCTTCCCCAACAACAAACACTTTCAAGATTGCGTCTGTTCCTGAGAACCTCGTCCCTCTTCTTGCGGTGGAAGAATCTGACGATTATGGGTCTGCTCCCGGTGCTGCTCCGCTGTCCCACCCTGTGAGCCACCTCGATGTCAGCAGCGTTGACTGGGACGCCGACTTTGTCGCTGAATATACCGCATACCTTCGATACACAGTCGTCTGCAGACTCTGCTTTGTCTTCGGGCACCTTGTATACTCGCAGGTTCCATCGTCTTGTATTCTGCTGCAGGTCGTTTTGCTCCCTTTCCAGCTGCCTCAGTCTCCGCTCCTGCTGCTTCACAGTGTCCGTGAGGATTTCGGTTTTCTTCTTTTCAGCTTTCACTTCAGCTTCAGTTTTGTCCGTTTTTGCTTCAATGTCAAACAATCGACCTTCTAACTTTTCTAACTTCTCAATGAAGGTTTGGGTCAGATTTTTTACCTCCACTTTTATCTGATCAACGTCTGTTCTGGTGGCTAGGGTGTCCAGGCGCTGGCTGATTTTATCCAGTGCGGCTTGTACTGCCATGTCTGTGTCTGACTACAGCGTTCAAACGTTTTCTTTCTTGTCTACTGCTGGCACTGGCTTCTGAACAGATACTATTGTCACTTTCGTCAGATGTTGATGGGTAATTTCTCTTTGTTCCACACTTAATAAAATACGGACTAACGGCTTCACTCATAACTTCGCTCGACAGTCGAGTCTAGGCCTTTACAGGCAACGTGCCGATATTTGACGGGTCTCTTTTTATAAATGTCTTCAGTCACACAGGCAACGTGCTAATGGTCGCACACCTTTTGTTTACATTATCTTTCAGCGCTGCTAGTTGCCGATCCAGTGATCAGAACTGATCAAAAAACATATCGGCCGATTCCTTGCACCGAGATCTACGTCCCTGGGTATCCACTTCTTCAATCGCGTCGTTAATTACGCAATAATTAGCTTTATCTAGTAGACACACTCCGTTGACTATCCGCTGTCTCGATGAGCGAAACTTCACCCTCCGTCTCTCTCTGATCTTTATTTTGGCACACGCATGTACTCTTTGGCTATAAACGCTGGCTAGATTATTTGATTGTTTTGTAAACTATATACTCTTTCTAACGCAGGAGAAAATGGGGAGAGACAGGCAGACCAGGGGGGGGGGGGGGGAGAGCGGGGGGAGAAAGAGAGCGGCACAGAAACGGGAAGACGCAGAAACGTCCAAATACAGTGAGGGGCGATGGATGGGGAGAAAAACAAGACAGAGAGGGCGGGGAGACAGACGGGCGGAGAGGGGGGAGACAGATAGAGGGGGCAGGAGAGATACAGAGAGAGGGGAGAGAGGAGGAAGAAAGAGAGGGGGGAGAAAGAGAGGAGGGAGAAAGAGAGGGGGGAGAAAGAGAGGAGGGGGAAAGAGAGGGGGGAGAAAGAGAGGGGGGAGAAAGAGAGGAGGGAGAAAGAGAGGGGGGAGAAAGAGAGGAGGGAGAAAGAGAGGGGGGAGAAAGAGAGGGGGGAGAAAGAGAGGGGGGAGAAAGAGAGGAGGGAGAAAGAGAGGGGGGAGAAAGAGAGGGGGGAGAAAGAGAGGGGGGAGAAAGAGAGGAGGGAGAAAGAGAGGAGGGAGAAAGAGAGGGGGGAGAAAGAGAGGAGGGAGAAAGAGAGGGGGGAGAAAGAGAGGAGGGAGAAAGAGAGGAGGGAGAAAGAGAGGGGGAGAAAGAGAGGAGGGAGAAAGAGAGGGGGAGAAAGAGAGGAGGGGGAAAGAGAGGGGGGAGAAAGAGAGGAGGGAGAAAGAGAGGGGGGAGAAAGAGGGGGGGGAGAAAGAGAGGGGGAGAAAGAGAGGGGGGAGAAAGAGAGGAGGGAGAAAGAGAGGGGGAGAAAGAGGGGGGGGAGAAAGAGAGGAGGGAGAAAGAGAGGGGGGAGAAAGAGAGGAGGGAGAAAGAGAGGGGGGAGAAAGAGAGGAGGGAGAAAGAGAGGGGGGAGAAAGAGAGGAGGGAGAAAGAGAGGGGGGAGAAAGAGAGGGGGGAGAAAGAGAGGAGGGAGAAAGAGAGGGGGGGAGAAAGAGGGGGGGGAGAAAGAGAGGGGGGAGAAAGAGAGGAGGGAGAAAGAGAGGGGGGAGAAAGAGGGGGGGGGGGAGAAAGAGAGGGGGGAGAAAGAGAGGGGGCGTATAGAGGCACAGAAACGGGAAGACCCAGAAACAGCCAAATACAAAGTGAAGGGCGATGGATGGGGATAAAAACAAGACAGAGAGAGGGCGGAAGGAGGGGGGGGGGGGTGTATAAAAACAAGACAGAGAGAGGGCGGAAGGAGGGGGGTGTATAAAAACAAGACACAGAGAGGGCGGAAGGAGGGGGGGGGGGAATGTATAAAAACAAGACAGAGACAGGGCGGAAGGAGGGGGGGGGGGATGTATAAAAACAAGACAGAGAGAGGGCGGAAGGAGGGGGGGGATGTATAAAAACAAGACAGAGAGAGGGCGGAAGGAGGGGGGTATAAAAACAAGACAGAGAGAGGGCGGAAGGGGGGGGGATGTATAAAAACAAGACAGAGAGAGGGCGGAAGGAGGGGGGGGGGGATGTATAAAAATAAGACAGAGAGAGGGCGGAAGGAGGGGGGATGTATATAAACAAGACAGAGAGAGGGCGGAAGGAGGGGGGGGATATATAAAAACAAGACAGAGAGAGGGCGGAGGGAAGGAGGAGGGGGGGGGGGGTATAAAAACAAGACACGGGGAGAGAGGGCGGAAGGAGGGAGGAGGGGGGGGGAGAATTATAATAACAAGACAGAGAGAGGGCGGAAGGAGGGAGGGGGGGGGGATGTATAAACACAAGACAGAGAGAGGGCGGAGGGAGGGAGGAGGGGGGGGATGTATAAAAACAAGACACGGGGAGAGAGGGCGGAGGGATGGAGGGGGGGTGTGTATAAAAACAAGACAGAGAGAGGGCGGAGGGATGGAGGGGGGGTGTGTATAAAAACAAGACAGAGAGAGGGCGGAGGATGGAGGGGGGGTGTGTATAAAAACAAGACAGAGAGAGGGCGGAGGGATGGAGGGGGGGTGTGTATAAAAACAAGACAGAGAGAGGGCGGAGGGATGGAGGGGGGGTGTGTATAAAAACAAGACAGAGAGAGGGCGGAGGATGGAGGGGGGGTGTGTATAAAAACAAGACAGAGAGAGGGCGGAGGGAGGGAGGAGGGGGCGGGGATGTATAAAAACAAGACACGGGGAGAGAGGGCGGAGGGAGGGGGGGGGAGGAATGCATAAAAACAAGACAGAGAGGGCGGAAGGAGGGAGGAGTGGGGGATGTATAAAAACAAGACACAGAGAGGGCGGAGGGAGGGAGGGGGGGGATGTATAAAAACAAGACACAGAGAGGGCGGAAGGAGGGAGGGAGTGGGGGGATGTATAAAAACAAGACACAGAGAGGGCGGAGGGAGGGAGGGGGGGGATGTATAAAAACAAGACACAGAGAGGGCGGAGGAGGGAGGAGGGGGGAGGATGTATAAAAACAAGACACGGGGAGAGAGGGCGGAGGGAGGGGGGGGAGGAATGCATAAAAACAAGACAGAGAGAGGGCGGAAGGAGGGAGGAGTGGGGGGGATGTATAAAAACAAGACAGAGAGAGGGCGGAGGGAGGGAGGAGGGGGGATGTATAAAAACAAGACACGGGGAGAGAGGGCGGAGGGAGGGGGGGGAGGAATGCATAAAAACAAGACAGAGAGAGGGCGGAAGGAGGGAGGAGTGGGGGATGTATAAAACAAGACAGAGAGAGGGCGGAGGGAGGGAGGAGGGGGGGATGTATAAAAACAAGACAGAGAGAGGCGGAAGGAGGGAGGGGGAAGATGTATAAAAACAAGACAGAGAGAGGACGGAGGAGGGGGGGATGTATAAAAACAAGACAGAGAGAGGGCAGAGGGAGGGGGGGGGGGTGTATAAAAACAAGACACGGGGAGAGAGGGCGGAAGGAGGGAGGAGGAGGGGGGGGATGTATAAAAACAAGACAGAGAGGTCGGAGGGGGGGGGGGGATGTATAAAAACAAGACAGAGAGAGGGCGGAGGGAGGGGGGGGTGTATAAAAACAAGACACGGGGAGAGAGGGCGGAAGGAGGGAGCAGGGAGGGGGGGGGGGGGAATGTATAAAAACAAAAACTAGCACAAGTCAAGTCAACGATCATTGAAAACAGGAATGACGGCAGCAGTATAAATACTGATGATCTAATAAATGCCTCCAGTAATTATTCTCATATCACGCAGTCCAGTGAGATACAACAGGATACACTAAAACATATCTGACCACTCAACACGGAAATTTGTATTCATTCTCATTCAACACAACAGTCAGTTTGCAACCAGTGAACGTCAGTTCTAAACATATCCAACTGATCCAATTTCTTCGTCAGTTAGGCTGAACAGCATGACTCAGACAACCACCAAGCGGCCGATGAACCTAATTCTGACTGACAACTCACCACCCTACACCTTTAAATAGGATTTACAATTATAGTGCAGTTTGGTGCCTGCTTTTACATACAGGAAAAATAGGAAGTATTACCTTGACACACGGAAGTAATTTTCCGCTTCAACACACACTTTCCAGTGCATTGTGAGGAGATTTAGACCAGTTATTGCAAAACAAAAGATTAGGGATGAGATTATGGTTAATTCGAGACATTAACGCCGAATCAGCTGTGGCAGGCGTTTATGCCATAACATACACGTCATCAAACCACAAGTCCAGTTCTTCAGTTTCACTGTTCAGTTTCACCTACGCAGAGAACATAGAACAACCGAAAGTGCTCACTTTGAATCATTCCACAGGCTACAGACTGGAGCTTTGAAAGTTTCACCTACTACCAGGAATATCGGACTTTAAAATGCTCCTCTCTGGTTCACTCAGATTCATTTATTCCCAAGTCCTCTTTAAACAAACATAAAGTGGCGTCCTTCATGATATTAAATATATTTAATGCCTTCTTCCTGTCATGCCAAGGGATTTTATATCTATATATACATACAAAGAGAGAGAGAGCTCGAAAACTTTATTTTACAAGGATTGTAGTTTAGGTTAGTCTTTGCTAAGCTACTGATGAGTAGGTATCAATTTACAGGCATCATTTATATACATATAGGCATGAATGAGTGAGTGAAACGTTATACATGAGAGTTTCCACACAAATAGAGCGTGTTCACAGCGCCAGATGAACACATGAGAGACAGACAGACAGACAGTCAGAGAGAGAGAGAGAGAGAGAGAGAGAGAAGAGAGAGAGAGAGAGAGAGAGAGAGAGAGAGAGAGAATCTGCGCGATTTCTCAGACGTTACATGTAAATATATTATGTAAATAAATGTAAAACCCTAACCTCTACGACAAATTTGACAAAAAAGATAACCCACCGGCAATCACTTTGACCAGACCCATGGCAGCGATCAGCACAGACAGCAGCAACACCAAGCCCACGGTGCCTGAAACGGGAGAACAGTTAACGATGACGGTGACGACAATCGGTACGTACGCTACAACTTCGTTTATGAACTGGTATAATAAGCTGTAGGTTATAACCATAATATTAGGTGACTGTAGATTACGAGGATATGAAAAACTATAGCCGACTGAAAAGAAGAAAGCACTGGTGAAAAAAAAAAGTGCGCGCGCACACACACACACACACACACACACACACACACACACACACACACACACACACCACACACACACACACACACACACACACACACACACAAACTATAGCCGACTGAAAAGAAGAAAGCACTGGTGAAAAAAAAAAGTGCGCGCACACACACACACACACACACACACCACACACACACACACACACACACACACACACACACACACACACACACACACACACATCATTTTATGTGCACAGTGAACAGCGCCACGTCTGGAAGCAGTATCGAAGGGGAAAAACTCGTCTCAATGAGCATGCAGCCTTTTCGCTCGCGCAATTATCGCCCTTTAATCTCTTTCTTTCTCTCTCTCTCTCTCTCTCTCTCCTCTCCTCTCTCTCTCTCTCTCTCTCCTCTCTCTCTCTCTCTCTCTCTCTCACTCTCTCTCTCTCTCATCTCTCTCTCTCTCTCCTCCCCCTCTCTCTCTCTCTCTCTCGTCCTCGTCTCGTCTCGTCTCTCTCTCTCTCTCTGTTTTTCTCTTTCTTCTTCTTTTTCTCTCCTCGTTTTGGTGCGAGGAGATTTTTTTTAATACTCTTTGCATAGGCTACATTTTCATTCATGTTGCATCAATGTATGCGTATGTTTATGAAGGCTTGTAGTCTGTGCACTCGTCAATAGCTCAGAAAGGACTAGTTATTTGTGAGATAGGTTTGTGCTAAACCGAAAGTGCAACCCTTGTAAAATAAAGTTTTGCGAGTTCTCTCTTCTATCCTGACCTCTTTGTACTTGGAGAATGGAGGAATGTACACATACCACACAAGATTTCGAACAAAGTTTCCTCAGTATACTGTCAAAGTAACTTCCCCCAGAGACTAGTTTCCCACGTCCATTCTGAACTCGACACACCCGCCGTGTAAAAGCTGGGCAGAAGACTCAGGCTCTGCGTGAAAGAAGGTCAAGGTAGCCTGTGGATAAAAACACCGACAAAAAGGTTCTGTGAACAAGCGTGGGCTAGTTCGTATCGGCGTCGCCGAGCCCGCTGTAGACACCAACTTGAACTACCGCTGAACTCAGGAAAGAACAACAACAGAAAGGACAGGAA
>OY757553.1:16865945-16931393 GCA_963584105.1 Alviniconcha strummeri
CAGAATGGTAGAGTATGCGTCCGCAACAGTGATCATTATCATATGTCGTTAGTATGCGTCCCTGGCAGCACATTTCAAGTTCAGAATTAAAAGGACTGCGTCCGCAACATGCGTCGTTATCATGTTTGGTCAATATGCGTCCTTGGCAACAGAGTTCAAGTCTAGAATTGTAGGGACTGCGTCCGCAACAGCTGTCGTTTCCACGCCTCCTTAGCTTTCGTCCCTGGCAGCATATCTCAACATCCGGGTCATAGACTCGTCTTCCGCAGTACGCGGCTTGCATCATGGGCAGGTCACGTGACTGTGAGGCAGTCCCTGCGAGTTAAGCAAAAGAAAAGTCAATCGATTGCAAATAAATCGTCCAGTAGGTTATCAAAAGAAAATCTAATACAAAGATGGCCACCAATGTTCCAGAACAAGACCTGAGAGCGCTATTTTAACCGGACAATACAAAACGTGTGCAATGTTCAGTGCAAAACACCCTTTTTAAGCTGTAAGTCGAAGGGAGATGTCAGATTGTATTCAGATTATATCGTTTCCTAGTGTGTTATGTGTCTCTTTGCAGCTTGAGAAATAGTGTTCGCACTGAAAATGTGCACATGTATTGTCCGATGAAAATAGTAGTTAGCTGTCAGCCGAGCGATAGAGGGTTCCGGGCTGTCAGTCACCAAGCAGTTTTCACCAATCACAACGTCGCAAATGCTGTCCTGTCTTCTGACTCCAGCATCGATCACGCGGTCTAAACACTGTGTGTGTGTGTGTGTGTGTGTGTGTGTGTGTGTGTGTGTGTGTGTGTGTGTGTGTGTGTGTGTGTATGAGTGTGTGTGTGTGTGTGTGTGTGTGTGTGTGTGCGTATGAGTGTGTGTGTGTGTGTGTGTGTGTGTGTGTGTGTGTGTGTGTGTGTGTGTGTGTGTGGGTGTGTGTGTGTGTGTGTATGTGTGTGTGTGTGTGTGTGTGTGTGTGTGTGTGTGTGTGTGTGTGTGTGTGTGTGTGTGTGTGTGTGCTAAATACACATCCACCCTACTATGCTGCTTTGAATGAAGCGACACTGTACTGAACTGGTGCATGGTTGAATGGTGTACACAGAACATGCACCAAGACTGCAGCAGTTTCACGTGGCACCAGCCATGCAATAACTAAACTAGAGAATGCTGTCAGCACACCATTTCCATTTCCGTAGATATCAAAAATACGCGCTGTAAAATTGAGAATCACACTTCATCCGACATGAGCACAGAGAGTCTGATCGAGAGCAGAGAATAACACCATAAAAGCGATGAATAATAATACTGATAATATAAACAACAAACCTCACTCCTGGTCAGTGGCAGATTTCAGACAACCGTTAGTGTGGTCAGCACTTAGTGACAATGCTGGAGAGTTACCTCCCCCACCCCCCACCCCCTCTTTTTTAAAATATTGTTTTTGACTTACTGCTGTGCACACGTTTGGTTTTGCTCACCTGCTCCTTTGCGCTTGCCCCACACACATCGAAAATACCTCTGTGCCAGCTATTACATGCCTAGGTTTTACTAATAACAGGTGTAGCCTTGTATAATCAAGCCTACGTCCAGAGTGACTATCGGATGATAAGAGAACCTTACACACAGCATTTATATGTTACAATGGTGTATATATACAATTTGATGTTTACAGCTGGCGGGGGACACTTGTCTCCTTCATAAAGACAAAAGCATTTTCCACTCAAACAGGTTACTCGTGAGACCACCAGTAATATACACGTACTGACTCGATTAGCCATTCAAATAGCTCAGTATGAGCCGAAAGACCGGATGAACCTACGCGGCTTCAAATAACGCTGTAAACTGGTGCAGTTTTGTACGGTGTAGCCTACACAGAATGTGCGCCGAGATGGCAGCAGTTTCGCGTGGTACCAGCCATGTGACGACCAAATAACACTGTAAGTACCTCACTTCGGCGGATATTAAAAAACGCGCTTGAGTAAAGCTACAGTCAGTCATTCGGAGTCGATTGCGACTTGAGCGCAGTGAGTCTGTTGGGAAGCAGAGAAAATAATACTGTGTAAAAACGACCAAAACAGTCCACATTCCTGGAGTTCGTCACTCACCTTGTGAATGGCCAATACACGAAGACGCAGCAGACAAGAGCACACACAGAGTCGGCACGTCCAACATGACGGGGCTAGCTGGCGGTGACTCTTCCGATCTCTCCGTCCTTTCACTGGTGCGCTACGGCGCTCTCAGCTTTGTCAACATACACACTGACACACACTCAAAACTCGAAGTGTTTTTGGCTTGGTCCTTAAGAAGCAGCCAACAAAGCAGTAGACTTGACCAACAACAATCTGAGACTGATGAGGATATGTGACGTTGGTGGAGTTGTCTACCTTGTATTTACTCGCATGCCAGGTGATTGGTATAGGTCAGTGATTCAGGTCGCTGCTGCAGTGTCCTCGATATGCTTTTAAATTCTGTTTGTTGATGAAGAACTTGGATTATTAGCTACTGAATCCTTCAAAAACAGAACGAGAACAAGTAACATCTTCCTCAGTCCAGAGCCACACGGCAATCAACAATACAGGCCTACAATGACTGAAAATCCAAAACTAATGACTGAAAATCCAAAACTAAGGAAACGAGAAAGTGGTTCGTCAAACTGAATCCAAATAGAAATCAAGCTGAGCAAAAGGTGCTATTCCATAACCGCCGTTTGCGATTTTCCTGGACCCGCTACTGGTAGTATTGAGGAAGTCGGAAACTCTTCCCTGCGGGCTCTTGGATGGAAGAGCAGCTATTTCCACGGTGCCGTGGTTTTGTCCCAGGTCCGTTTAGAGACTGAGCGACCAGCGATGCTGTTACTCACACAGTGTGTCGGCTTACTGACGTAAATGCCATAGCTACTGCGAGTGGTGTGACATTCCGCAGAACAAAGGCGGTGCAGTTTATGAAAGAATCACACGGGTCAACGGGGGAGATTTAGAAGCATTTGTACACCGGTGAGGGTGACTAATAGAGGCATTATTATCTTGTTTTTTCGTTTGTGTGTGGGTGGGGGTGGGGGGTCGGGGAGTGTGTGTGTCAGTGTGTGTGTGTGTGTGTGTGTGTGTGTGTGTGTGTGTGTGTGTGTGTGTGTGTGTGTGCATGCGTGTTTGTTTGTTTGTGTGTGTGTGTGTGTGTGTGTGTGTGCATGCGTGTTTGTGTGTGCGTGCGTGCGTGCGTGCGTGCGTGTGTGCGTCAGTGGGTGCGTGCGTGCGCGTGTGTGTAGAGCGTAAGTCCAGCTAGCAGTTCAAAGCGCCTTTATTACAGTTTCCATTAACGCCGATTAACAACAGAAGAGCCCAGCATTTCGTTATTCCACCACACCCCTACACGCATGAATAATGATAATAATAAAACTTACGATAAAGGACATTCATTTTATGATGCGCCTGACTGACCGATAAACACGATAGCCGAGTAGTAGTCATACAATAGAGACTCAATAGAATAAATTAGCTCACACACACACACACACACACACACACACACACACACACACACACACACACACACACACACACACACACACACACACACACACGCAAGCAAGCACGTACTGACACGCACGCACGCACGCACACACACACACACACACACACACACACGACACACACACACACACACACACACACACACACACACCGTGGCAGACACACACACACACACACACACACACACACACACACACACACACACACACACACACAGTGACACGCGCGCGTCAGATTGTCATGCCAACATTTTTCCAAGTCATACTGAACAACACAGCTCAATGAAAAGCAGATAGTGTGCTTGTTCTGCATCTCATTTGTCACCGTTTAACTGTTGTTTATGTGTTGTTTTGTAGCTTGAAAAGGGAGGTTGTCAGAAAATGTGCATGTGCTTTGTCGAGTCATAATAAACAGCGGTGTTTGTTCGTTTTGTTGTTGTTGTTTTTTTACCTTTGAATTTGTGTGTTTGTGTCTTATTTTACGCTAGCACTGTTTCTTGTTTCAGATTTGAATATATATACAGAGAGAGAGAGAGAGAGAGAGAGAGAGAGAGAGAGAGAGAGAGAGAGAGAGAGAGAGAGAGAGAGAGAGAGAGAGAGATGTGTGTAAATCCCCTGGGTAAATCCAAGGAGACGGTCGGAATTTCCTGGACCGTTTTTAAAGTTACTGATTTTGGGTCACAAATATCATCATTGACAATCGTTAAATGAGGTCCAAATCAACCGATTACACTGAGCCAAAATCCGCAACAAAATGTCAGTGGATCAGCTTTTTCAAGTTGATATATGTTTCATCTTCGGTTATTTCCAGTCGGCGACAAAGTGTTGCCGCTAGGTAAGCGGCCTCGGTAACAAGCTACGGCAATTAAAAACCACGGGGGGAAAAAAAACGGGGAAAAAAATGCAGTCTGAGAACTTTGACGTTGAGTCGTGAGTACTATTGCCTTGCCACCATCGGCACTAAGGAAGCGTTCACGTTGTTACTGGGAAACTAGGTCAAAAATCAAAGGCCGGCAACATGCGCCGACTCGAAACATTTTTTTTTTTTTTTTTTTTTTTTAACTCACCTTTTGTTGCGGATTTTGGCTGTAATCAGTAGATTTGGACTTCATTTAACGATTTTAAAAACGGTCCAGGAATTTTCGACTGTCTCCTTGGATTTTACCTGTCTCCTATATATCTTTGTGACAGATCTAAAGACACGGACAAAATAATAATAATAGGGAACAGGACTGTTCAAGGGATGTGACTCTGGCAAATAGGCCACAATGACCTAGTGATCCCCCTTCGGCATCCATGCCGATTGTGTCACGTTTTCACAGCTGCTGACGAAAGAGTAAGTCAATATCACAGGAAGTAAACAAATACAAACTTTGGAACAGGTCTGTGCCAGGAATTACTGCCGAAATTTCGATTCGTCGTCATGAAGTTGTACACCGATCCTGGAAACTTCCAGACGATCAAAGTTCTGTCGGCTGCGAAGCTCGCCGGTGTGCCTGTACAGAAAACAGATGTGAAGCCGGGAAGTGAGTAAACTAACAGATTTGGGCAGTATTCACTTTTAGCCCCGTCGGTTCGCTGTCTTCAGATGGTCTGAGTGTGTGTGTGTGTGTGTGTGTGTGTGTGTGTGTGTGTGTGTGTGTGTGTGTGTGTGTGTGTGAGAGAGAGAGAGAGAGAGAGAGAGAGAGAGAGTGTGTGTGTGTGTGTGTGTGTGTGTGTGTGTGTGTGTGTGTGTGTGTGTCACTTTGTGTGTGTCAGTGTGTGTGTGTGTGTGTGTGTCACTTTGTGTGTGTGTGAGTGTGTGTGTGTGTGTGTGTGAGTGTGTGTGTGTGTGTGTGTGTGTGTGTGTGTGTGTGTGTGTGTGTGTGTGTGCATGCACGCGTGTGTATAGACTGGCATAGTACGGAATGAACTGGTAACATGATCACTCGTGCAAATTTTATATTTCAAGTTCATTCCGTCCATGCACACACTTGTACTTGTAGTTGTACCATTTGAGAGCCACAAACCGACAGGGCCAGAAGCGGACATTGCCAGTTTATATAACCTGTACAAGTATACACAAATACTGTCTAGTACAGTAGTAGCATTTCCAGTGTAGCATTACACAGTCTTGACAGTGTGATGATATACACACATGTATTATATATTATTATTAATACTTCTCTTTTTTTGCCAGCTGGTTAATTATTAACCATACTTAAAATATGTATACTATGGTGTCTGTGCATTGCATAGAGCTGCAACTGCAAGTGCAATTATATTTATAGCATAATGTTAAGTCAGTATTGCATCACACCTACATTTACTGAATTAGTACTTAGTAGTAGTAGTACTAATCAGTTACCTAGGACTACAAAAAACAGCACATTTTCCCACACAGTGACTTACACAGAGAATGGAATGAGCTCCCACCAGAAGCAGTGTATATATATATATATGTACTCATATAGTCACCTTCCCATGGGCACTTTGATTTAGACTTAGACAATATCAATGAAACAACAGGAAGATTATTGTCTTGGTTGATTTACTGATTCAGCCGGCCTTTTTCATGAATTGAATTTTTTTTCCCCTTGCAAATGTATGATAATTATAAGTCTTACTCTTATGCAGTTTAATAATAATATGTATCATGTGAGCGCTCAGGGCATTGATAATGCATGATAAATTTACATTATTATTAGTCCTATAGTAGTAGTAGTAGTACTAGTACAGTAGTAGTGCATGTACAATGACAGACTCACTGACACACATCCATCAGTGTCAGTGTGACCTGATATGGTGATAGCACAAGCACTTTGGTTGTGTACTTGTAGCTAAGTTATACAGAAATTTGTCATCTTTTCATAACATGAGACTTATGAATGACACATTTACAAAAATCTGTTTTATTACATCTTTTACAGCCAAAGTGGTCCCATACCTGAAGGAGAGTCGTCTACCTGTACTGGAGGTGTTTCCTGGCAAGTTCCTCTTCTCTGCCAATGCCACTGTCAGGTATTCTAATACCTAGTTCTGCAGGCAACACACTTAGTGTTAAATATGATGTATATTAATATATTATGAGTGAGACAGTGATCTGTGACTGTGAGTGTCAGCATGATGATCAACAGTTTCCATGTAGAGGAAAACATGTTGTTCCATAAGCTGAGATCTTTTCTGTTTCTCACTCTCAGTGTCTCAGTCTCACCAAGTTCTTCTTCTTGAATCTTATCCAGTCAGCGTTGTCAGGTGCATGGCACCGAACTGAAGCAGTCTTTTCTTCAACTTTGTGAATCTGAGTGAAGATTCTAGCATCTATGCTGTTAGTGTTACTGCTTTCTGGGTTACTAAGGTGTTTCCATAATGATAATCTGCCAAACTCCTACATGATCTTTGGTTATTTTTTATTTTTTTATTCTTTAATCTATTATAATATATAAATATGATATATATAGATATGATAGTTATATTTCAAGATGAGCCCTAAGTGCTTCACATTAGCAACTATAGTGCTATCGTCTGCATCTGTATTGTAGTCATATATGCAACTCTGATTGAGTGACAAGCTTTACAGTACACTTTGAATATTTATCCACAAAAGTGAATACAGTGCTGTTTGGTTGTCACATGGCTGGTGCTGTGTGAAACTGCTGATGTGCATTACATATCTGATCTTTTTGCATAGATACAATGTATGATGTACAAGGAGGACCTTGGTTTATACTATAGTTTTATCCCTCCCAACTTTCAAAGTTAACCTAAAAATGCATTTCTTCCGCCAAGCCTTTTGATTGATTTGTACATGCCAACTGCTACCTGTTTCATATTCGTGTATGTATCACTGTATGTGTGTGTGTGTGTGTGTGTGTGTGTGTGTGTGTGTGTGTGTGTGTGTGTGTGTGTGTGTGTGTGTGTGAGCTGGGGGCAGGGGTGGGGACTGGGAGAGATGGAATTATGGGTAGGTAGTAATATAATGATTCATTTTCTTTATTATTATATATTGCTGTTTCTCATATGGCACATGTACTTGTATATTATACATTGTTAGTTGTCATAATTATATGTATTAACTATTATGTTTGTGAAACTTAGAAAATGTTGGAGAATGCTGTAAAGCGCAGTGAGTTTGGCTTGGGTACACCAGAGAATAGTGCTATACAAAAGTTATAATTTATTATTATTATTATTATTACATTTTGGAAAGCCTGCACCGAATTTGACCAGGGAGAAATCTTGGGGCAGGCGCAAAGCCTAGCGTGTAACATTTGGTCATCCATCTATGTGTGGGGTCGTGTTCAGTCATGCACCCCTTTCAGCTTTTGAGAGCAAGGTGACAGGTATGATCCATCTCTTGCTTTGCACTGGTCACCAACTGCCTGGTATCATGTGTAAATTACTATAGATATTTCACAGGATGACTGATCTGAAAATATGTCTCTTTGCAGTTATTTACTGGCCTAGCATTGGTGACTAATTTGAAGAAGAAAATGTCTCTTTGCAGTTATTTCCTGGCTAATGGTGACTAATTTAGAAAAAGAAAAAAAGAAAGTCTCTTTGCAGTTATTTACTGGCCAGTGGTGACTAATTTGAAGGGGAGAAAAGCATCTTTGCAGTTATTTACTGGCCAGTGGTGACTAATTTGAAGGGGAGAAAAGCATCTTTGCAGTTATTTACTGGCCAGTGGTGACTAATTTGAAAAATGTCTGTTTGCAGTTATTTACTGGCCAAAGGGGGACATTCTGTCAGTGATGAGGATCAGCACTGGATGGAATGGGAGAGCACTCACTTGGCTGTAAGGGTTTGTTTTTAAGGAATTTAACTGAAGTTTTTAAGAGTTTTCTTACTTGGATTTCTTACACGTGCATGTGTGTGTGTTTGTGAGAGAGAGACAGTGTGTGTGTGTGTGTGTGTGTGTGTGTGTGTGTGTGTGTGTGATGAAATGAGTGTATCCTTATGTCTTTGTCAGCACTGGGCTTTTACGAGATGGGGTACCATAAATTGTTATTATTATTTCAAAGCAAATTAATCATGCAGTGGAATAAAACTTAAAAGCAAGCTTTTTAAATTATTGTTATTATTTTATTATACAGATTGGTTGACGATTTGTGCAGAGTCCTCCTTGCTGTTGCTGAAACTAAGCTGTAAACAGGTTATCTTTTCATCATCAGCTTTAGCAGCAATGTCATGATAAGTGAACCTTTTTCATATCTGATACTGTGATGGAAAGCAGTATTAAATTTCCTAACTAGTCTAGTAGAGATTTAGATAAACATGGTAGTACTGACAAATAATTATGTAAGGGTTAAGACGTAGAATGTGTGAATGTGTAGAGTGACTGTTACCCAATCCCTAATTACCCTACCTGTCTAATTATCCTATATGGAGAAGAAAACAAAGAATATTGTAAAGTGATTGATACCTGGGCTGATTGCCCTGCACGCAAAAAAAATACTGTAAAGTGAGTAATGTACATTGATTGTTACCTGGTCTAATTACCCATGCAAAGAAAGAAATACTGTTATATACCATGACTTCTAAGTATGTACCTGTCTTTTCTTATACCAAATCAGTACCCAGGGTTTTGTGCAGGTTGAAAAAGACATCTGTAAAGGTGTAATGATTACGTATTTTAATTGCTAAAGTACAACGTGACTGTTGACTCACAGTGTTATACTGTTATTAGTGTTGTTATCTTTGTATTCGCCACCAGTGCAGTCCCTTACGTGTTCAGTCATCAAGAAAGACTACTGTAAAAATGTAATGATTATGTTAAGTACTAAAGTACAGTGTAGCTGTTACTGTATTGTCTTATCCTGTTATCCGTATATTTGCCACCTGTGGCTGTCCCCTACCTGGTTGGTACCTTGGATCACAATCATGCACTGAGTCATATTTGCACAGGGAAAAAATAATGTGGCACAATGTTTGAGTTGAGGTGTAATGCGACCATTTTTTTCTTTCCACTTACAGCCTCTAGCAATCCCCTACCTGGTTGGTACCTTGGGTCACGATCATGCACTGAGTCATATTTGCACATGGAAAAAATAATGTGGCACAATGTTTGAGTTGAGGTGTAATGCGACCATTTTTTTCTTTCCACTTACAGCCTCTAGCAATCCCCTACCTGGTTGGTACCTTGGGTCACGATCATGCACTGAGTCATATTTACAGGGAAAAAATAATGTGGCAGCATGTTTGAGTTGAGGTGTAATGCGACCATTTTTTCTTTCCACATACAGCCTCTAGCAATCCCCTACCTGGTTGGTACCTTGGGTCACGATCATGCACTGAGTCATATTTGCACAGGGAAAAAATAATGTGGCAGCATGTTTGAGTTGAGGTGTAATGCGACCATTTTTTCTTTCCACGTACAGCCTCTAGCAATCCCCTACCTGGTTGGTACCTTGGGTCACGGCCGTGCAGAGAAAGAACTCTTGCAGCTGATGACGCCGCTTGTGGGCGAACTGGAGAAGAAGCTGAAGGGAAAGGGACACCTTGTTGGGGTGAGAGTCCGCAGCTGTCCAGCATTCATGTCAAACCTCAAAACACTTCTTTTCCTTTGTCCGTCTCAAGTCTCTGTGTGCTGCCCATTTTAAGCTGCATGTAAATTAAGCTTTGTATAGTCAGTATGCTCATGTGTGCAGGTGCCTGTGCGTGTATTTGTGTGCATGTATGCACTTAGAATAATCTGTACAGACAAGGTTTTGGGCTTGATAAATACTTTAATTATCATTATGCTGTGAGTTTGGGTATGCTGTAGCAGCCTGCACTAATTTTGCCTGTTTGTGTGTTTCTTTCTTTCTATAGACACGTCCACAAAAGTGTGTTTTTTTGGTGCTTTTGTTGTTGTTGCCTTTTTCCAGGTTTGTGTGTGATTTGTGTACTGTAGTGTTTAAGTGTGTGTGGATGTGTCAGTGTTTGTGTGTGTATGTGTATGTTTGTGTGTGTGTGTAAGAAAGAAGAGAGAGAGAGAGAGAGAGAGAGAGAGAGAGAGAGAGAGAGAGAGAGAGCTTGTGTGTGTGTGTGTGTGTGTGTGTGTGTGTGTGTGTGTGTGTGTGTGTGTGTGTGTGTGTGTGAGAAAGAGAGAGAGAGAGCTTGTGTGTGTGTGTGTGTGTGTGTGTGTGTGTGTGTGTGTGTGTGTGTGTGTGTGTGTGTGTGAGTTGTGTGTGTGTGTGTGTGTGTTTGTGTGTGTGTTTGTGTGTGTATTGTGTGCACAGGTGTGTGTTTGTACTTGTAGTGTGTGCACATGTGTGTGTGTGTTCCCTCCCCCTCCCCCCATTTCTGTTCCCCTTGTTCATTTGTTTATCTGTCAGTTTCCCCATGACTCCTGTGACATCTGCTTTGGTCTGTGTTCCAGAAGGAGCAGTGTCCAGCGGACCTCGTGGTGTTTGGTGCCGTCTACCCCCTTCTACAGGAGAAGGCTTTCCAAGGTGATGGCGCTATCGTGTAACGTAATTCAATGTGAAAGAATGTTCATAAATTGCATGCACCGAACGTGAGCCTGAAGCAGGCAGTACCGTACTGGAGGGTTGACAACAACAAAAGAGTGCACAAAATTTAGAGAACAATCAAGCCCTCTTTGTTTATGGATTAAATTTAAAAGCAAATACACTACAAGTACAACACCTGATTCAAGATCTTCCTCATCACTTCCAAGTAATCCAACATGCACACAAATAGAACTGTAGTGTAGTGCCTTATACTATTTCTGAATTGCATTATATATATAATATATGAAAAGTATAGTTGTAAGCACACACACAAAGTGTGGGCTGGAACAGCCACTGAAACACCTATGTTAAAAAATAAAAATGGGTATGGGCACCCATAGTGTAAAAGTAGATGTTTTCACTGAGACACTCGTGTGAAAATAATGGATGTGGATGTGCCCATGGCATACAGGTAAACATTTTCGCTGAAACATCAATGTCAAAAAGAAAAGTGGGTATGGGCATGCCCATGATGCGCAGGTAGTTGCTTTCATTGAAATACCATTGCAGAAAGAGTATTATACTCACTGAAAATGACACACCCATATAAAACGTATGGTTGTGAGTATGCCCATGAGGTACAGTCAGGTGTACCTGAAACACCTGTGCAAAAGGTACGTGTGAGGGCATATAATGCCTATGTCAGACTTGAGGTATAAAACACCTGTGCCTATGAAAGCCATGGGTCTATGTATGGACACCCACAAAGTACTTGACAGGAGTGTTGAAGCAGTACAGTGAAGGTTACATATGTTGCTAAATTCATAGGCTGACTCTGGCAGCACATCTGGAACAATCTCCCTCAAGAGTGGCAAGACTTCAGGATAGTGCTACTCTCTCTTCCTTCAAGAAGCAAACTCAAAACATTTCTCTTCTCTGAATGTTTTAGTTTAGCAACACTGTCCTTCATCCTGATCAGTCTGTACAGTTTGTGTGTGTGTGTGTGTGTGTGTGTGTGTGTGTGTGTGTGTGTGTGTGTGTGTGACTGTGTGTGTGACTGTGTGTGCGTGCGTGCATGTGTGTGTGTGTTAAATTGCAGATAGCATTCTCCCTCTCAGTGTACATTAATGATGCATGTTATGTTTCTTCAGTGCTTTGAGTTTCATCTGCAGGGCAGGCACTTTACAATTTCCCATTATCATTATTACTGACCTTCAGGTGTGATGAACAAGTACCCAGCCATCAAGCAGCGGGCTGTCGCCATGGAGACACAAATTTCCATCATTATCATTATTACTGACCTTCAGGTGTACTGGACAATTACCCGGCCGTCAAACAGTGGGCTGTCACGATGGAGACACACATTTCCATTATTATCATTATTAATGACCTTCAGGTGTGCTGGACAAGTACCCATCCATTAAGCAGTGGGCTGTCACCATGGAGACCAACCCTGCAGTGGAGGCGGCTCTTGCTGATGTCACTGCTGGCAAAGGAGCTGCAGCCTTTAAGGTCTGACCCCTTTTGCTGGATAGCTGGCTGGTTGGTTGACTGATTGGTGGGGTGGCTGGCTGGTTGGTGGGCTGGATAGCTGGTTGACTGTTGGTGGGCTGGTTGACTGGTTGGTGGGCTGGCTAGCTGACTGGCTGGTGGGCTGGCTGACTGTTTGGTGGGCAGGCTGACTGGTTGGTGGGCTGGCTGACTGGTTGGTGTGAGGGCTGGCCGATTGTCTGATCTGCTTTTGTCAATCTTGCACTGGCGTGTGTGTGTGTGTGGAAAGGTGGGGGGGGGGGGGGGGGGGTGCATGCAAGTATAGATGTATGTGTAGATAGTATGTGTGTACAATATCAAGTTCTCTGCTACTCTCTCTTCCTTCAGAGTCAAACTTAAGACATTTCTCTTCTCCAAATATTTCAGTGAAGCAACACTGTTCTTTGTACAGTGTGTTTGTGTGTGTGTCTGCATATGCACTTAGATTTAGAATAGTCTCCATGGACAAGATTTTGCACTTTATAAATACTTTTATTAATATTATTATTACAGTATGTGTGTAAAGTATGTGTGTGTGCAAATGTGTGTGTGTGTGTGTGTGTGTGTGTGTGTGTGTGTGTGTGTGTGTGTTGTGTATGTGTTTAGCTTCATGAGTAATATCCTGAGTATGTGTGTGCATGTGTCTTGATCTATGAATGTGCGTGCATTGTCTGTTTCTGTGCATGTTTGCTTTGTTTTGTTATTGGGTGGGGTTTGGGTTGTTGTTGGGTGGTGGGAGGGGGGTGTTGCCTGACCTGACAGACATTATGTCCATGTGTGTAGTTTAGGTACTTGATTTTCTTTTATCTTTTTCTCCATTATTTACTCTTATGATGTTTGTCTGTGCCTCTGTTTCTTTGTTTTTACAACTTGAAATGTCCAGGCATGTGGGGTGAGATTAGTAAGCATGTTTCTTCCAAATTTTCTCTCTCTGTCTCTGTCTCTCTCTGCCTCTGTCTGTCTGTCTCTCTCTGTCTCTGTCTGTCTGTCTGTCTGTCTGTCTGTCTGTCTGTCTCTCTCTCTCTCTCTCTCTCTCTCTCTCTCTCTCTCTCTCTCTCTCTCTCTCTCTCTCTCTCTCTCTCTCTCCCCCAAGGACCAGTTGTTAGGTTTTTGACTGAACCTAAACTACAATCCTTGTAAAATAAAGTTTTCAAGTTAGAGTTCTCTCTCCCTTTCTCTCTCTCTCTCATTTTCTGTACACTTTTGGACGATGTCAGTGGCTTTTTGGGTTGCTCTGATTTGGGCAGGACTCCCTGTTGAGCCAGCCAGTGCCCATCTGTCCCTCCCTCCCTGCCAGCAAAGACCCCATCTCCGCCAAGGAGGGCAAAGGTAAAGATGCAAAGGTCTCTGGCTCCACTGCGCCCAAGTCTTCCACCTCAGACAGTCCTGAGGTAAGGATGGGGGATGACGGTGTGTGTGTGTGTGTGTGTGTGTGTGTGTGTGTGTGTGTGTGTGTGTGTGTGTGTCTGTGTGGTGTTAGTGTATGTGTTGTTGTGTGTGTGGTGTGTGTGTGTGTGTGTGCATGGTGTGTGTGTGTGTGTGTATGGTGTGTGTGTGTGTGTGTATGAGTGTGAGTGTGTGTGCACATGGTGTGTGTGTGTGTGTGTGTGTGTGTGTGTGTGTGTGTGTGTGTGTATGTGCAGGCATGTATGTGTGCACATATTTGCGTGTGATTGTAAGGATGAACATTGCATTGTGATGCAATCCAGGTAGAGTCCCATGCTGAGGTTTCAGAAGACAAAAAGAAACCCGTGTTGGAGGGAAAACAGGCAGCTGGGACAAATGTGCACATGGTACTCTGCTTCAGAGAAAGATCATACAGATTTGCAGAACATGCCAAGCAAGGTGTATTTTATGATAACCAGTAAATATTGTTGACATTCATGCGCCTGTGGAGAGAGTTCCAATGGAAGAGATAACAGTCACAATGTTTGACTTTAAATAATGACTGATGTTGGTTTTTTCAGGTGCCTGTAGAGAGATTTTGAGCTGAAGAGGTAGAGGTAGCTGTGTTTTAACTTTTAACAGTGACTGCTGTTGATGTTTTTGATTTTGGGTGTGTGTGGGGAGTTTTCCAGCAGAAGAAGTGGAGGTAACTGTGTTTTAACTTTAAACAGTGACTGTTGTAGGTGTTTTCAGTTTCAGGTGCCTGTGGAGAGAGTGCCAGCAGAAGAGGTAGAGGTAGTTGTGTTTTAACTTTAAACAGTGACTGCTGTGGGTGTTTTCAGGTGCCTGTGGAGAGTGCCAGCAGAAGAGGTAGCTGTGTTTTAACTTGAAACAGTGACTGGTGTTGGTGTTTTCAGGTGCCTGTGGAATGTCAGCATAAGAGGCAACTGTGTTTAAACAGTGACTGGTGTTGGTGTTTTCAGGTGCCTGTGGAATGTCAGCCTGAGAGGCAACTGTTTAAACAGTGACTGGTGTTGGTGTTTTCAGGTGCCTGTGGAATGTCAGCCTGAGAGGCAACTGTGTTTAAACAGTGACTGGTGTTGGTGTTTTCAGGTGCCTGTGGAATGTCAGCCTGAGAGGCAACTGTTTAAACAGTGACTGGTGTTGGTGTTTTCAGGTGCCTGTGGAATGTCAGCCTGAGAGGCAACTGTGTTTAAACAGTGACTGGTGTTGGTGTTTTCAGGTGCCTGTGGAATGTCAGCCTGAGAGGCAACTGTGTTTAAACAGTGACTGGTGTTGGTGTTTTCAGGTGCCTGTGGAATGTCAGCCTGAGAGGCAACTGTTTAAACAGTGACTGGTGTTGGTGTTTTCAGGTGCCTGTGGAGAGAGTGCCAGCAGAAGAAGTGGCGACAGCTGTCAAAGCGTGGAACACCAGCAGAGCCAACTTTCCTCTGCCGTTGCCTCGACAACACCCCATGTAAGTCTGGACACATGGTGACAATGATGGTGGTGATGATCCTAAATGCTATCAGAACTTACAGAATAACAGTCATATGCCTGTTGCCCATGATTATATGAATAACAGTAGCAGCTTCTTTTTTTCTTCTTTTTTTTGTGAATTTTCTGATACTATAATAGTGACAATCATTTCTAAAATAAGATTGTTAAAAAGCCCTGAATACTTTACAAAAAACTTGATAGGAGGTGGGAGAGTGGGTTAATGTACATGAAGAAAAAACATGTACACTGAGTTACACACACACACACACACACACACACACACACACACACACACACACACACACAGAGGAACACATAAACATCCAATCAAACAGGGCTGAGTTAGAGTGATACAGGCTGAAGAAATGTGTTTTCAGAGTGGACTTGAAAGTAGTGCTTGCTGTATCATTTCTTAATGTGTAGTGGAAGTGGGTTCCAGACAGCAGGTCAAACTCTTACTAAGTGGTCTACTGGTGGTGGTTGTTGACCATTTCTTTCACATGGCCCAAAAGCCATGCTTTGCTGGAACAAACTGTCATGTTTTTCACTCTTTGACTGTGTTGCAGCTTACCCAAGAAAGACAAGCGCAACATTCTGATCACCAGTGCTCTCCCCTACGTCAACAACGTTCCTCACCTGGGCAACATTATTGGTTGTGTTCTCTCTGCTGACGTCTTTTCTAGGTCTGTATTTAGCTCTGCTTGTTGTATTTTCCCTCAGTTTTTGTTCTTTGGGCAGGTAAAGTCAGGGTGCAGTCTTCCAGCTGAGTGGGCCCCATCCTCCTGTTTTCACGTGTGTCAAAAGCACCGCCCACATTTGAATGACAGCATGCACAGATGAGACACAGTGCTCTTTATGTTAATAATAATAACAATGGAAATTTGTAAAGCGCTTACCCCACAGTTCAGAGTGCTGAACAAACATAACATGCATAATGTTCATTGTGATGGAGAATGTTATCTACAGTTTAACAAAAGCTAACACATAATGTACACATCAACAAAGGTTCAAGCATAACTATGTGCAAGATGCATACACACACACATGCACACACACACGTGCGCACACCCACACACCTACACACACACACACACACACATACACACACACACACACACACACGTGCGCACACACACACACACCTACACACACACACAGATGCACGTATGCTGGTTTTCAATGCTAGTTTTATTGGACAGTTTTCATTTTGTTCCTTGTGATGCACACTCACTCACCAAAGGGGCCAGCTTGATCAGAAATGAAAGAGAGAAAATTGTACCAGTAAATCTTGTCTGTCTTGACTGAAGGCTTGTCTGTTAAAGAGAGAAAATTGTACCAGTAAATCTTGTCTGTCTTGACTGAAGGCTTGTCTGTTAAAGAGAGAAAAGTGTACCAGTAAATCTTGTCTGTCTTGACTGAAGGCTTGTCTGTATGGAGAGCTTAAAATGGTCACCATTTTGCAATGGCTAGCAGTGTTTGCAACCACTTTGTGATGTAGCCCTGATGAACGCTGTCAACGGTGCATTTTTGTCAGTTGTGCTGCAGCGTGTGCTACACCCGCAGTGTTTGCCTGTGTGCTGTTTCACTTATTGTCGGCCTTGCAAATTATAGGACAGTTGTGTTTCTTTGGCACTAGTGGATTTGGCAGCACAGATTTTGATATCTGCAGAACAGAACTACAGCAGAATCCTTTTACATTTTTGACAGCATCAAGCTCAGATTGTAAGCACTGGTTTTTGACTTCCTTCCTCCAACCACTGCCATAACTGATGATGCTGGAGACGTATAAAAATTAAAAAAATCAGCTAATGAACTATTTTTTGTTGGTGCTCAAATCGCAGCAAGTTTGTCACAGACAATTCAAATTATAGCAGGTGTTTTTATGTGCATGTTTGGATGCTGTGTTGCTTCCACAGTCTTATTAGTACCCAGACCTTTGGGAGGGCGCTAACAGCATCAGTGAGCAGTGGCATGGAGGTAAAGAATGCCCCGTCAATGGCCTATCCAGTTCTGGCAGAGTCTGGAGGAAGGTGCCGGAAAACGAATCTCAGCTTATGCATCAAATACTTTCTTTTGTGTTAAGTTACAGGTTTCTGTCAGCGGCAGAACTGCAGCATGCTTTACAGCTTTTGCACTGAACTTTGTTTGATGTTTCAGGTTTTGTCGTCTGCGAAACTACAATGTTCTGTACATCTGTGGCACCGATGAGTACGGCACCGCGACGGAAACCAAGGCCCTGGAGGAGGGAGTGACGCCCAAACAGATCTGCGACAAATACAACAAACTCCACACAGAGATCTACCAGTGGTTCAACGTCGATTTTGACTACTTTGGTCGCACGACAACACAACAGCAGACTGAGTATGTGTAGTGTTTGCCCTCTCCCTGATGTTCAAGTATATTTCACACACACATGCACACATGCATGCACACATGCACACACACACATGCATGCACACACACACATGCATGCACACACACACGCACACACACACACAAGTTTTGGTTTGGTAACAACATCATTTTGGACATTCTCTGATGCTTCCATAAAGAAGATTAGTGAAGTTAAAGTCATTGGTTACAAAGTCATTTAGGACATTTTCTGGTGCCTCTGTGAGAAAGATTAACTGTGTTTCTGGACCAGTGTATCTGGCTGCAACATTGCTCAGGACATTTCCAAGCAAGCTGATAAAGTAGGAAGGTGAAGAGTTGAGGTAAACGTGGTGTCTAGTTACAGGATTGTCCAGAACATTTTTGGCACCCACATGAGAAAGGTAAGTAAAGTCAGTGTAGAGTTATTGTCTGTTGGCGGCATCACTCAGGACATTTCTTCCAGTGCCTCCATGACAAGGACTAGTAATGGTGCTGGAATAGTATTTCTGCCTCTCAGGACATTTTCTCGTAGTTGGTGAAGCATGATGGTGAAGAGTTGAGGTACGCATTAATGTAAAGGTGATATCTTGTTACAGGATTGCCCAGGACATTTTCTGGCGCCTACACGAGAGAGGCTTCATCCTGAAAGACAGCGTGGAACAGCTGCATTGTGCGCACTGTGATAAGTGAGTTGTCCACAGTGTGATAAACACACATACACCTTACGTATGTGGCTTTGCATGAAGTGACACGGTGCATGGTTGTATGGCGAGACTGACTGTCTCTGGCAGCAAATTCTTGTGGCACCAGCCATGCCAGCGCTGTAAGTGCACCACTTTGGCGGATATTCAAAAATGCGCTATAAAAAGCTATTCACTCATGTAGAATCACATGCTAGCGCAGTGAGTCTGCTCGAGGGCGGAGAATAGCGCTACATAAAAGTGATTAATAATAATAATAATAAATCCATTTATTGTCCACAGTGTGATAAGTCCATTCATTATCCACAGTGTGATAAGTCCATTCTTTGTCCGCAATGTGATAAGTGAGTTGTCCACAGTGTGATAAGTCCATTCATTGTCCACAGTGTGATAAGTCCATTCATTGTCCACAGTGTGATAAGTCCATTCATTATCCACAGTGTGATAAGTCCATTCTTTGTCCGCAATGTGATAAGTGAGTTGTCCACAGTGTGATAAGTCCATTCATTGTCCACAGTGTGATAAGTCCATTCATTGTCTACAGTGTGATAAGTGAGTTGTCCACAGTGTGATAAGTCCATTCACTATCCACAGTGTGCAAAGTCCATTCATTGTCTACAGTGTGATAAGTGAGTTGTTCACAGTGTGATAGGTCCATTCACTATCCACAGTGTGCAAAGTCCATTCATTGTCTACAGTGTGATAAGTGAGTTGTTCACAGTGTGATAGGTCTATTCATTGTCCACAGTGTGATAAGTGAGTTGTTCACAGTGTGATAAGTCCATTCATTGTCCACAGTATGATAAGTGAGTTGTCCACAGTGTGGTAAGTCCATTCATTTTCCGCAGTGTGATAAGTCCATTCATTGTCCGCAGTGTGACAAGTGAGTTGTCCATGGTGCGATAAGTCATTCATTGTCCACAATGTGATAAGTCATTCATTGTCCACAATGTGATAAGTCATTCATTGTCTACAGTGTGATAAGTCTGTTCATTGTCCACAGCGTGATAAGTCAATTTTTTGTCTGCAGTGTGACAAGTGAGTTGTCCACAGTGTGATAAGTCATTCATTGTCCATAGTATGATAAGTCTGTTCATTGTCCGCAGTGTGATAAGTCCATTCATTGTCCGCAGTGTGATAAGTCCATTCATTGTCCGCAGTGATCCATGAATTGTTTACATCTTGATTTCCACAAAAATGCAAATGGAAGAGGTGTGGGTCTTTTCTTCTTTGTTTTTAGTGGTCTTAATAGAAGGTGGTTTTTCATCACGGATTTATATACATCTACCCATCTACTGTACATGGAGTGAAGGGCATGTGCAGGCACGTACACACATGCACGCATACACACACTCTCACACACACACACACACACACACACACACACACACACACACACACACACACACACACACACACACACACACACACACACATGCACACACATGCACACACACACACACACACACACACACACACACACACACACACACACATGCACACACATGCACATGAGATGGGGGAAGGGCGTGGCTGTGAAAAAGACAGTTCAGAAATAATTATCAGACAGGTGCATCATGAGGACAGCCATGAAAGAGGAGGAAGAATGTGAGTGGCGGAGCGTTTAAGGCAAACTGCTGCAAACAGTTGGGCTAGCATAGGAAACGATCTTTCACCCGAAGCTTTTGTCTTGACACCAGGGTGTTCTTTCGGACAGGGATCCATAGTTATGGAAATATTAAAAGTTCAAGGAAAGGTGGTCATAAAAGACGGGTGGTGTTATCATGGGGTTGTGTGTGTGTGTGTGTGTGTTGTGTGTGTGTTTTAACCAGGGGGCTGGTTTGTGCTGTGGTCCATGTCATTGTGC
Source organism: Alviniconcha strummeri (assembly GCA_963584105.1). Classification (NCBI taxonomy): domain Eukaryota; kingdom Metazoa; phylum Mollusca; class Gastropoda; family Provannidae; genus Alviniconcha; species Alviniconcha strummeri. The sequence goes on from OY757553.1 coordinate 16,886,228, forward strand.
TGTTGTCCATGTCATTGTGTTGTTGTCCATGTCATTGTGCTGTTCACTGATCTTCTCCACCATGTTCCCCAGGTTCCTTGCTGACCGCTTTGTGGAGGGGATATGCCCTTTGTGCGGGTTTGACGACGCCAGGGGAGACCAGTGTGACGGCTGTGGCAAGCTGATCAACGCCACCGAGCTTAAAGAGCCACGCTGCAAGATTTGCCAGAAAGCACCATCCCCTCGCATTTCACAGCATCTCTTTTTAGATCTGCCAAAGGTAGCGACCTTTGTTTGACTAAAATTGTTCAGCTGTTTGGGTAGCAACCTTTGTTTAACACTGTATTCAGCTGTTTGGGTAGCAACCTTTGTTTAATTAACACTGTTTTCAGCTGTTTGGGTAGCAACCTTTGTTTAATTAACACTGTGTTCAGCTGTTTGGGTAGCAACCTTTGTTTAATTAACACTGTGTTCAGCTGTTTGGGTAGCAACCTTTGTTTAATTAACACTGTGTTCAGCTGTTTGGGTAGCAACCTTTGTTTAATTAACACTGTGTTCAGCTGTTTGGGTAGCAACCTTTGTTTAATTAACACTGTTTTCAGCTGTTTGGGTAGCAACCTTTGTTTAATTAACACTGTTTTCAGCTGTTTGGGTAGCAACCTTTGTTTAATTAACACTGTGTTCAGCTGTTTGGGTAGCAACCTTTGTTTAATTAACACTGTGTTCAGCTGTTTGGGTAGCAACCTTTGTTTAATTAACACTGTGTTCAGCTGTTTGGGTAGCAACCTTTGTTTAATTAACACTGTTTTCAGCTGTTTGGGTGTCATGTCTTTGTTTTTGGAGCTTTGCTGTTTTTGAACTATGTCAAGTATTGTTCTGTGTGTGTTGTTGGTTGAGGGGATGGGTGGGGGGGCTGGGTGCCCAGAAATCTTGCCTCCATGAGAAAAACAGTATCACTCTAGTCATTGTCTGGTTACAACATCATTGAGGACATTTTCTGGCGCCTCTGTGAGAAAGATTATGAGTGTTTCTGTAGCAGTGTATCTGGATGTCCTGAAATCTTGCATTGTTTTCAAAATGTTTGCAAACTGCTTGATTATTAGGAGCACAAGAGCTTCCACGAGCATGTTTTACCACTTCAAGGGTCAAACCAGCTGTCACGCAATCAGTAACTTTTTTATCTAACAGTTGGAATCAGAGTTGAAGGCTCACCTCGACAAAGCATACGCAACGGGTACATGGACCACCAACGCACGCACCATCACCAACTCATGGATACGAGATGGCCTGAAACCTCGCTGCATCAGTCGCGACCTGAAGTGGGGTACACCTGTACCTCTGGAGGGTTACACAGATAAGGTGAGGCACTGAGCACAGGTCAGGATGACACAGTGACCAGGGCTCACATTAGCTGGTAATTTCCGCTATGTTACTGGTTACGATTAGCATATGCTGAAAGAAAGAAAAACTCAGCTGTTATTTTGATTGACTAGTTCTCAAAACACTTGGAAATTAAAAAAAAAATGCAGCACATAGAGGGTGGGGGTGGGTGGGTGTGTGGAGTGGGTGTGCATGTAAGTATGAGTGTGTGTGTGTGAATGACTCTGTGTGTGTGTGTGTGTGTGTGTGTGTGTGTGTGTGTGTGTGTGTGTGTGTGTGTGTGTGTGTGTGTGAGTGAGTGAGTGACTGTGTGTGTGTGTATGTATGTATGTGTGTGTATGTATGTGTGTGGCTCATTGACTGTACGTGTGTTTCCAGGTGTTCTATGTGTGGTTTGATGCTCCTATTGGCTATCTCTCCATCACAGCCAACTACACCGACCAGTGGAAACAATGGTGGAAAGCCCCACAGCAGGTGTGTACATTGGATCCTCCCGGCTTTCTGTCATTGTTTCTTTTTTCACAAAAACAAAGCTGTACTTAGCTATGGGGGAAGGGTGTGCACCTGATTTCACCTGTGGTCCTTTGCTTTTCCATTTTGACTGTATGGCCCACTTCTCCATTTCTCCCACAGCAGGACAGAGCAGATGCAGAAATTTCAGTCACCTCTGTTGAGAAGCCAGAGCCGTCAAGGCTTCTCTCTTTTAAGTCTGCAGTAGTTCAGAAGATAGATTTGCATGCTGTGCCGGCTGCCAGGAATTCAGCCTTTTGAATTTGCAGGGCTTCATTTGTTTTTCCCAGTCTTCTTCAGGATGTGAAGTGATGTGATTTTGTTCTTTCCTCCAATCTTGTGGGCAGGTTGAGGATGCTGTCATGTTATTAACAAATTGTCATTGAGTTCTAGCGCAGCGTAAAGTTTTATCTGAAATCACATTCTATTAACGCGGTAGCTAGGGTTTTGCTCTGTTTGATTTTTGTGTTTGAGGCTGCATAGTGTTTGAGTGCTGAGTTTTGTACTGATATAACCTACATCATGGTTGACCAGGCTTTACATCTAATAACTGACTTGTCTTCCACAATGATCTTCTTCTTCTGCTTCGTCTTCTGCTTCTTCTTCTTCTTCTTCTTCTTCTTCTTCTTCTTCTTCTTCTTCATCTTCTTTTTTATATTGCATTGCTTCTGACTGATATATGTCTGTGAATCAAGTAAATGAATTATTTAGTAACCATTGACCCAGGTAGAGATGTACAAGTTCCTTGGCAAAGACAATGTACACTTCCAGTAATATTCTTTATTTTATATACCTTATGTCTGCTTGATTTATTCAGTAACTGTTGAATACCCAGGTATAGACGTACAACTTCCTGGGCAAGGACAACACACCCTTCCACAGCGTGATATTCCTTGTTTTACACACCACATGTCGGCTGACAGATATTCATCACTGAATCAAGTGATTGATTTATTTAGCAATCACCAGTAATCCCTGGTAGAGATGTACGACTTCCTAGGCAAAGAGAATGTCCCCTTCCACAGCGTGATATTCCTTGTTTTATATCCCACATGCATGCTGATGGATACTTATCAGTGATTCAGGTGACTGAATTGTTGAGTAAGTGTTGAATACCATCCCTAACTGTTGAATACGCAGGTGGAGATGTACTAGTTCCGGAGCAAAGAGAACATCCCCTTTCAAAGCGTGATATTCCTTGTTTTATATACCACATGTCTACTGACAGATATTCATCACTGAATCAAATGGTTGGATTATTCAATAACTGTTGAAAACCGTGGTGGAGATGTACACGTTCCAAGGCAAAGAGAATGTCCCCTTTCAAAGCGTGATATTCCTTGATTTATATACCATGTGTATGCTGATGGATATTTATCAGTGAATCAAGTGACTGAATTATTCAGTAACTGTTGAATACCCAGGTGGAGATGTACAACTTCCTGGGCAAGGACAACGTCCCCTTCCACAGCGTGATTTTCCCCTCCTGTCTGCTGGGGGCCCAGGATGGCTACACCATCGTCAACCACATGCTGGCCACAGGTCAGTCAACCATTTGCTGGCCGCAGGTCAGTCAGTCACATGCTGGCCACAGGTCAGTCAACCATTTGCTGGCCACAGGTCAGTCAACCATTTGCTGGCCGCAGGTCAGTCAACCATTTGCTGGCCGCAGGTCAGTCAGCCACATGCTGGCCACAGGTCAGTCAACCATTTGCTGGCCACAGGTCAGTCAACCATTTGCTGGCCACAGGTCAGTCAACCATTTGCTGGCCGCAGGTCAGTCAGCCACATGCTGGCCATGGGTCAGTCTTCTCCCTGCCACTGTTCTAGGGACCCCCCCCCCAACCCCCCAAAATAATGTGCACCCACAGTTCAGTTCAGTTCTAGATGTTATCTCTGTGCTTGGAAAAGCCCATATAGATTTCCCCCCATCTCTCAGAAGTTTCCCCAATGTTGCCTTTGAAATAGTTCCAGTGTTTGTCTGACTGATGATAGCCCTCTCTTGTCCTTTTGAGGAGAATTGTCTAGCACTTCCTCTTTCCACACCTCTCTCCTCTCACCCACAGCATCACTGTAAATGGCCAGGGTCCAGAACAGCACAGCAGGCTGCTGTTGAGGAGGTGGTCTGGCAGGTTGGTAAGGATGCCAGACTGTGCTTCTATAGGTTGCAGGTTTGAAGGTCAGATCAGTTTATAGCCACAACCTAGAGCTGTGACAGAATCAGCAAACAAGGGAGTTAATTAGCGCTCTTAAGAGGTCACACAAACACAGCAACAAAGACCTTTGTTGCCTATGGTAGCTCTCACCTGGCATGCGAGTAAATAACATGGTAGGTAAACTCCACCAGAGATACATCCTCAGAGAGATGTTGCATTGACAGTTTCCTGTCTTTACACCTTGGAGCCGGGGAACCAGTGTGCCTAACGCTTGCTGTGGCTGGCTTCCTGACTATAATAATAATAACAGTAATGTACATTTATTGTGGGCTCATCAACACCCTGAGTGCTGGCATGATACAGATTAACCTAAATACAATATTCTATACACATGTAGAGACCAATCCTAAATATAATATTCTATACACATGTAGAGACCAGTCCTAAATACAATATTCTATACACATGTAGAGACCAGTCCTAAATATAATATTCTATACACATGTAGAGACCAGTCCTAAATACAGTATTCTATACACATGTAGAGACCAGTCCTAAATACAATATTCTATACACATGTAGAGACCAGTCCTAAATACAGTATTCTATACACATGTAGAGACCAGTCCTAAATACAATATTCTATACACATGTAGAGACCAGTCCTAAATACAGTATTCTATACACATGTAGAGACCAGTCCTAAATACAGTATTCTATACACATGTAGAGACCAGTCCTAAATACAGTATTCTATACACATGTAGAGACCAGTCCTAAATACAGTATTCTTTACATATATAGAGACCAGTCCTAAATATAATTGTCTATACATATATAGAGCACAGTCCTACCAAAACAGTTCACATAAAGTATTATTTGGAAACACACACACACACACACACACACACACACACACACACACACACACACACACACACACACACACACAGAGCTATAGCAGTAACTGGGTATTGATATTAGTTGGGGCGGAAATACTGTGAGAAGAAGGTTCCTGCACACCTGCTTCCTCTTTTCTGTCTTTAAACAGTTGGAGTCATTTCCCTTGCTTCTTGAACCATTTGTCTTTGGTTCAGTGCAGTTTTTGTTTTATTTGTTTATATTATACAAAAAAAGGGGCCTGCAGTGGGTCAGAATATAGCAGGGTATTCTTTGCTGATTCATGCTTCATTCATCTTCCAGCTTAATGTGAATTTTGTCGTGAAACGGTAACTATGGAGGTAAAATTTGTGCAGAATTCCTGGCAACAGTTTAAGCAAACAAAGCTTGATTCTGACCTACTTCAGTTTCTAGGAGTAACAGAGAGAGTCTTTATTAGCCTTGGTGTGTGTGTGTGTGTGTGTGTGTGTGTGTGTGTGTGTGTGTGTGTGTGTGTGTGTGTGTGTGTGTGTGTGTGTGTGAGAGAGAGAGGGAGAGAGAGAGAGTGTGTGTGTGTATGTGTGCGTGCACACATCGGTATGTGTGTGTGTGTGTATGTGTGTGTGTGATGAAATGAGTGTATCCTTATGTCTGTGTAAGTGCTCTGGGTTCTTACAAGATGGGGCACCATAAACAGTCTGTTATTTTATTATTGTGGATTCTCACAATAGGGACCTTACTTTCCATTGTGTCCACACCTCAGCACCCCACCACAGGCCGTTTAAGAGAAGAACTGTTGTAATTTCACAGAGTACCTGAACTACGAGGACACCAAGTTCTCCAAGAGCCGGGGGTCAGGGGTGTTTGGTGACCAGGCAAGGGAGACCGGGATACCGGCTGACATCTACCGCTTTTATCTGCTCTACGTCAGACCTGAGTCACAGGTAAAACCACCATTTCAAAGTCAGTCACAGGTAAAACCACCATTCCAGAGTCAGTCACAGGTAAACCACCATTTCAGAGTCAGTCACAGGTAAAACCACCATTTCAGAGTCACAGGTAAAATCATATTTCCAAAGTCAGTCACAGGTAAAACCACCATTCCAGAGTCAGTCACAGGTAAAACCACCATTTCAGAGTCAGTCACAGGTAAAACCACCATTCCAGAGTCAGTCACAGGTAAAACCACCATTTCAGAGTCAGTCACAGGTAAAACCACCATTTCAGAGTCAGTCACAGGTAAAACCACCATTTCAGAGTCACAGGTAAAATCATATTTCCAGAGTCAGTCACAGGTAAAACCACCATTCCAGAGTCAGTCACAGGTAAAACCACCATTTCAGAGTCAGTCACAGGTAAAACCACCATTTCAGAGTCAGTCACAGGTAAAACCACCATTTCAGAGTCAGTCACAGGTAAAACCACCATTTCAGAGTCAGTCACAGGTAAAACCACCATTTCAGAGTCACAGGTAAAATCATATTTCCAGAGTCAGTCACAGGTAAAACCACCATTTCAGAGTCAGTCACAGGTAAAACCACCATTCCAGAGTCAGTCACAGGTAAAACCACTATTCCATAGTCACAGGCCCCAACTAACTAACTGTGTCTGTGTTAACCCTGATGTAACCTTGTGTGGTTGACTGGCCTCAGTGCCCCTACTAACTAACTGTCTGTGTTAACCTTGATGTAACCTTGTGTGGTTGACTGGCCTCAGTGCCCCTACTAACTAACTGTCTGTGTTAACCCTGATGTAACCTTGTGTGGCTGACTGGCCTCATGGGCTCAACTAACTGTCTGTGTTAACCTTGATGTAACCTTGTGTGGCTGACTGGCCTCATGACCCCAACTGTCTGTGTTAACCCTGATGTAACCGTGTGTGGTTGACTGGCCTCAATGCCCCAACTAACTAACTATCTGTGTTAACCCTACTACGCATGCCAGTCTTGTGTGGCTGACTGGCCTCATGACCCCAACTAACTGTCTGTGTTAACCTTGATGTAACCTTGTGTAGCTGACTGGCCTCATGACCCCAACTAACTGTGTTAACCCTGATGTAACCTTGTGTAGCTGACTGGCCTCATGACCCCAACTAACTGTGTTAACCCTGATGTAACCTTGTGTAGCTGACTGGCCTCATGACCCCAACTAACTGTGTTAACCCTGATGTAACCTTGTGTAGCTGACTGGCATCATGGCCCCAACTAACTAACTGTGTTAACCCTGATGTAACCTGTATGGCTACTGGCCTCATGGCCCCAACTAACTAACTGTGTTAACCCTGATGTAACCTGTATGGCTACTGGCCTCATGGCCCCAACTAACTAACTGTGTTAACCCTGATGTAACCTGTATGGCTACTGGCCTCATGGCCCCAACTGACTAACTGTGTTAACCCTGATGTAACCTGTATGGCTACTGGCCTCATGGCCCCAACTGACTAAGGTCCCAGGGGTACAGTGGAATCCGAACCACTCCCAGCCCTGCTCCACAGACAAGCTGAGTGCAGCTTGCGTCCATTCAGGACAGGCGGCCAAGTGGAAAGGCAGTATACCGCTCCCAGCCCAAGTTTAGTGTGCACATTTTAAGCTGGCCCGAGTAAAAGGCCGCAAAGTTCCTTTAACTAAAGAAGAAAGTACTGTCTTACATGCTGATTGCATCGTCTTTGCTTTGCCAGGACTCCAGTTTCAGCTGGGACGACCTGCTGCTGAAGAACAACAGCGAACTGCTCAACAACCTGGGCAACTTCATCAACAGGTACGTGCAGGACTGTTTGGGTCGTTCTCTTCCAGGACTGTTTGGGTCGTTCTCTTCCAGGACTGTTTGGGTCGTTCTCTTCCAGGACTGTTTGGGTCGTTCTCTTCCAGGACTGTTTGGGTCATTCTCTTCCAGGACTGTTTGGGTCGTTCTCTTCCAGGACTGTTTGGGTCATTCTCTTCCAGGACTGTTTGGGTCGTTCTCTTCCCCCCCACCCCACCCCTCCCCGCCCCCTCTCCACCCCTGTCTGTGCTCCATTCTCTGTGTTGTTTTGCATCATGGGGTGATGGATTTGTTGGGGTGTTTTCATGTTTATGGGGGGTTATTTTACGTCACTGGGTGTTGTGTGGTGTGTCATAATGTGTGGAGTTCTTTAATGGGGGTGTTGTTTTTCAGGGACTGTTCTTTTATCCTAGGGTCTTGGAGTGTTTTTTAGGGTATTGTGGTGTGCCGTGGAGTGTTGAGTTGTTTGAAGTCGTGCTGTGTTTCTTGTGGTGTTTCGTGTTTCATGGGGTCTTGTGGTGATTTGTTGTATGGAGTGCTGTGTTTTGTTTCATGGGCGTTGTATAATTTGTTTAATGAGGTGTTCCGCTATTTCATGAGATGATCCAGTGTATTATGGGGTGTTCCACTGTTTCATGGGGTGTCATGAGTGGTTTAAGACCTGGGTCTGTTTCATGGGGTGTTGTATTGTTTCAGGGGGTGTTGTATTATTTCATGGGGTGTTGTATTGTTTCATGGGGTGTTCAACTGTTTCATGGGGTGTTGTATTGTTTCAGGGGGTGTTGTATTATTTCATGGGGTGTTGTATTGTTTCATGGGGTGCCATGAGTGGTTTAAGACATGGGTCTGTTTCATGGGGTGTTGTATTTTTTCACTGGGTGTTGCGCTGTTTCAGAGCACTGATGTTCCTGGCCAACAGCTTTGGGGGCGTGGTTCAGGACATGGAACTGGAGGAAGAGGACCAGCAGCTGCTGGCGCTGGTCACCAGGGAGCTCCAGTCCTACATCGACAACCTGGAGCACGGCAGGTAGGCAGTGTCAGCTCATGAAATAAGCCTTCTTTTTAACCCTTGATGCATTTTGATCTTTCCTTACAAGTGAAGGTCTTGAAGAAGCTATTCACTTATGTATGTAAAAAGCTATTCACTTATGTAGAATCACATGGGAATGCAGTGAGTCTGCTCAAGAGTGGAGAATAGCGCTGTATAAAAGCAATCAAAACAACAAGAAGGGCTACTGAAAGGGAATCCCCAAAAAGTTTGGATTATTATTGACTGTTGACGTGATATAACTATTGTTAGATTATCAGTTACTTGATGGAACTATTGTTTCTATAAAAATGTTGGATTATTATTGACTGTTGACATGATGTAACTGTTGTTAGATTATCAGTTACTTGATGGAACTATTGTTTCTATAAAAACGTTGGATTATTATTGACTGTTAATGTGGTGTAACTGTTGTTAGATTATCAGTTACTTGATGGAACTATTGTTTCTACTATCCTGTCCAAAGACAAACTTGTATCACTACACAATAAAATTTTCTGCATTCTGCGTATGCTTTAGCTTGTGTGGCATACATGGCAGCCCGTCTTCAGGCGTTTTGCAGGGAGCGTTATTAATCATGATGTTCTTGAAATGCTGAGGTGCTCAGGCGACTGGCAGCCCAGAACTCCCTGTTGGTGGAGGCGTGGTACAGTGTCGGCAGTGTTGCTTCCACAACGGCAAGAGTCTTTGAGTTTGGCTGCTTGATTGTGTTTCTGCTTTGTAAGGCCGTCACCATGACATGCGTGGTTTGGACTTTAGGATAGTAAATCGTAGAATTCTTGCTTCATGTGCGTGTTTCAGATCTCAGGTTAGTTTGGTTTCTCAACAGCATTCCAGTCATGATGTGTGTGTTTCAGACTGCGTGATGGCATCCGCAACATTCTCACCATCTCTCGCCATGGAAACCAGTTCATGCAGGCCAACAAGCCCTGGGTGTCCGTCAAGGGAAACCCACAAGAAAAGTCAGTACGCTCACAGAAGGATAAAAAAAAAAGGGGGGGGGGGGGAGGATGTAATGGGGATTTACTTTTTCCCCTCTGCTTCTGAAGTGCCTGGCATCACAACCTGATGAAGAGAGAAAAACATCACTGATGACTGTGAGCAGTGTGCCTGTGAGCATTATAGGGGACACCAGGTGAAGAGGCATGCTGGCTTCAAAATGTAGAAAATGTGCAGATATTTTCATGTGCAGACTTCAGTAGTAATGGCATTAAAGGGGACACCAAGTGAAGATGCAATTTCTCCAAAGATGTAGAAAATGTGCAGATATTTTCATGTGCAGACTTTGGGTTGTCGTTCTACCAATAGTAATGCCACATTAGTACTTTTTTGCTTTGAATTTGAGCTTCTCTGGTTGCAGCCAGAATGGTTTGCTCTTTATCAGTGAAGTGCAGAAAAGGCTTGCTTCTTGACATTGTAGTCATAAATGGACATTTCTGCAACACATGCCAGTCTTGTCCTTGGCTTAATAGTAATGGTCACTGCTACATGCAGGCCTTGTTCATGACATAATAGTCAAAAGCAGACAGTTCTGCCCCATATGTCAGCATTGTGCATGATGTAATAGTAATAAGTAGACAGTTTTGCCCCATATGTGGGTCTTGTTCATGACATAATAGTCAAAAGTAGACAGTTCTGCCCCATATGTCAGCATTGTGCATGATGTAATAGTAATAAGTAGACAGTTTTGCCCCATATGTGGGTCTTGTTCATGACATAATAGTAGTTACCAGACATTTCTGCCCCAAATGTCGGCCTTGTTCACGGCATACTAATAATTAGACATTCCTACCCCAAATGTCGGCCTTGTTCACGGCATACTAATAATTAGACATTCCTACCCCAAATGTCGGCCTTGTTCACGGCATACTAATAATTAGACATTCCTACCCCAAATGTCGGCCTTGTTCACGGCATAATAATAATTAGACATTCCTACCCCAAATGTCGGCCTTGTTCACGGCATAATAATAATTGGACATTCCTACCCCAAATGTCGGCCTTGTTCACGGCATAATAATAATTGGACATTCCTACCCCATATGTCGGCCTTGTTCACGACATCACAGATGCAGACTGACAGCACAAAAAGCACAAAAAGCACAAAAAGCACAACAAGCACAATGGCAGCTCTCTGGGGGCATGATTTTACAGCTTTCAAACATTGAATTGGGTTTTTAATAGTCTAGACCATAAATCAACACAAATATTGCTCTGTGTGTGTGTGTGTGTGTGTGTGTGTGTGTGTGTGTGTGTGTGAGTGTGTGTGTGGTGTGTGTGTGTGTGTGTGTGTGTGTGTGTGTGTCCAATTCATTCCTGTCAATAAGGCTAGTGCTGCTTCTTCTGTTGGTATCCCCTTTAAATGTTGGTAATCTTTTCATTCACTGCAGGAAGAGAGCGGGAACGGTGGTCAGTATGTCAGTCAATGTGTCATGCCTGCTGTCGGTGTTGCTACAACCCTACATGCCGTCTGTCAGCGGCACAATACAACAACAACTCAACGCTCCAGCTGATATCAACACCATCACCCCCACCTTCATCTGCCGGCTTCCAGCAGGACACAAAATTGGCAAGGTAAGTGTGTGTTATGTGTGATTGTTTAAAAAAAAACTTTTCTTCAGTCCCATTGTCCTGATGTGCAGCTGTGTGTGTGTGTGTGTGTGTGTGTGTGTGTGTGTGTGTGTGTGTGTGTGTGTGTGTGCGTGTGTGTGTGTGCGTGTGTGTGTGTGTGCGTGCGTGCGTGTGTGCATGCATGTGTCCATGTGTGGGTGTGTGGGTGGGTGTGTCGTGTTGTATGCATTGAATTTTGACAATAAGTACATGTACAGAATATGTAAGCGCTTAGGGCCTGTACGGGTTAGGCACTCAAAGTATCCATTATTATTATTAGTGTTAGCGGGTAGACAGGATAGTCATTGCAGACACTTGGTGTGCATGACTGTTAGAATGAACACAGGATAGGCAAGGTAGATCCCTGATGTAGACTTAGAATGGATATGAGGTAGACTGTGACTGTGCAGTGTTGCAGGTCTGATTTGTCATCTGAAACAAACTAATGTAGGTCAGGAGAGCTTGCATTGACACTGTGAAGGCATTTGATGTGATGTCAGTCAAGCACTCTCTTTTTTTTTTTTTTTGTCGGTTCTCAAGATTACAAGATTTTCTTGGGGCTTCTGGCGCAAAAGGGCTTTTAACGCCCGTAACAAGCACACACAAAAAAGAAGAAGAAAAAAAAAAAAAAAAAGCAAATCAAGGCATGCATTCAAACACTCAAAATAGTGGGTAGTTCCAAAGCAGAAAAACATTGCCCATCTGATACAAATGAATATTTTCTTCCGTATTCCCTCAGAGTGCCTGAACTGACATGGTTACTTCCATGTTCCCTCAGTGTCTGAACTGACATGGTTACTTCCATTTTCCCTTAGAGACAATGCCTGAACTGACATGGTTACTGCCATGTTTCTTCGCAGACAATGTCTGAACTGACATGGTTACTTCCATGTTCCCTTAGAGACAATGTCTGAACTGACATGGTTACTTCCATGTTCCCTCAGAGGGAGTGTCTGAACTGACACGCATGTTGTGCTCATTTCCAGCCCAGCCCCCTCTTCCAGAAAATTGAAGCATCAACCATTGCTGAGCTCAAGGCCAAGTTTGCTGGCAAACCAGCGCCCGAGAAACCGGCTGACAAAAGCAAGGTACAGTATGGGGTGATTGTTTGGCCTGGTGTCGATGTTTGGCCTGGTGTTAATGTTTGACCGGGTGTTGTTTTCCTGGCCTGGTGTCAATGTTTGCTGTAAATTGTAATGGACAGAGAAACCAGCCGACAAAAGTAAGGTACAGTTACAGTATGGGGTGATTGTTTGGCCTGGTGTCGATGTTTGGCCTGGTGTCAGTGTTTAGCCTAGTGTTGCTGTTTTGCCTGGTGTCGATGTTTGCTGTAATACATGGAGAAACCAGCTGACAAAAGCAAGGTACAGTATGGAGTGATTGTTTGGCCTGGTGTCAGTGTTTGGCCTGGTGTCGATGTGTGTTGTAATACACAGAGAAAGTAGCTCATTGAATCAGTGTACACTGTAGGGATTATTCTCTGCCCAAATACTACAGAGGAATTGGGTCACAAAATGCAGAGAATCTAGGTCACAGATCCATTGTACACTTTATGGATCATTGTCCTAATACATACTGAGAAACTTGGTCCCAGACACATCGTATGCTACATGCATCACTGTCTGTCCTAAAGCATACAGAGAGACCAGATCACAAACCCATTGTGCACTACATGGAAAACTGTCTGTCCTAAAGCATACAGAGAGACCAGATCACAAACCCACTGTACACTACATGGAAAACTGTCTGTCCTAAAGCATACAGAGAGACCAGATCACAAACCCACTGTACACTACATGGAAAACTGTCTGTCCTAAGCCATACTTAATGTTTCCTCTTTTTTTTTTTTTTTTTTTTTTTGTCCATTCCTCTGTTATATTTTTCTTTAATCCGGTATCAATAAATTAGATGGAATTGTTGACGATACTAGTCTTATGTGCTCTGTTAATAGGGGCAGTACTGAAGGGACTAAATCTTTGCAAATTTGTATTTGATGTTTGTGCATGTATGTAGTGTTTGTTGTTAGTTTAGGAATAGGTTTTGTGGATTGACTTGAAATGAGGTTTATATATGAGAAGAGTTTTGAAATAAGGTTTATATATGAGAAGAGTTTTGAAATGAGGTTTTTATATGAGAAGAGTTTTGAAATAAGGTTTATATGTGAGAAGAGTTTTGAAATGAGGTTTATATATGAGAAGAGTTTTGAAATAAGGTTTATATGTGAGAAGAGTTTTGAAATGTGAATTTGTTATGACAGAGTTTGATTGTCATGACGTGACCCTGTGCGGTTGACAGGATGTTAAAATCCAATCACTAACTCATGAACTAACTGCAGGGTCCGGTCAGCGGGGAAGGTGTAGTACAACTCACTGCTGGTGTTGTTCACAAAGTACCTGCCTACTTTTCAGGGCAAGGCGGGCACAGCGGCCAAGGCAGGCGGAGACGTGACTCCTAACGGACCATCAGGTGTTGTCAATGAAGCAGAAGTCGCACGACTCACTGAAGAGGTTACTAAACAGGTGAGGGGTTTGTGAGTGTTTTTTTGGGGTGTGTGGAGGGGGGTTGTTTAGTGTGTGTGAGTGTGAGTGTGTGTGTGTGTGTGTGTGTGTGTGTGTGTGTGTGTGTGTGTGTGTGTGTGTGTGTGTGTGTGTGTGTGTTTTGGGGGATATGGGGTTTAATGTGTGTGTGGGAGAGGGGGTCAGCACATTGGTGTACGTCTGGAGTATATGTAAATGCAGCCTTCAGCACTGCCCTTCTTCTCACACCACCAACAGACCACACTCATGGCCAACTGTAGAAGATTTGAGGTAAAGGTTTTTGGGAGCATAAAGCTATTTATGAGCAAGACCAAAATGCACAAAAGGTTAAAAAGAACATTTGAAAAAATAACATGCTGAGAGAGAAGAGAGAGGGAAAAGTGTTTTGTATTTCCTCGTTAAAATGAGCGTTCCTTTATGGGTTTTTATTTTTATTTTTATTTTTTATAGTTTTGATCTTTTTTTTAGAATGCTAAGAAATTGACTCCATTTCATATTTTTCTCCTATTTACTAGCAACAGTTTAATGCATCATTACCATCTGATAATGGCCCTGAGTATGTTTGACTGATTTCACAAGAAGAAAGGGTATTTTGCAAGTGTAAATGTGTGTCTGTTCACCCATTCATGTGTGTGCACATGTGTATGTGCGAATCAGTTTACTCTTTTGTTGGTGGTGTTGTTTTTGTTGTATTATTCTCTTAACTTTATGTATTATTATTTTACGAGCCCGCCATGACCACAACAAAATTGCCCCTTGTGGGATGATTAAAGTTTTTTTAATTGAATTGAATATGTTTGTGTTGTCGCATGTGCTATGTTCGTAAAGTACACCAACACAAGAAAGCTAAACCAAACATTGCTTCTCCAGGGACTTGTTGTACGAGAGCTGAAGGCCGCCAAAGCAGAAAAATCAGCCATTGACGCTGAAGTGGCCAAGTTGCTGGATCTGAAGAAACAGTTGGCACTGGCCCAAGGTCTGGACCCTGCTGCTGCAGCTCCATCTGGTGGCAAGAAGAAGGGGAAGAAAAAGTGATGATGACACGCTGTGATAAAATCATGTGGGAAATGGCATGGAATTTCTGCAGAAATAAGGCGGTCAATTGTTTTTACTTTACAAAAACTGAGTTATGTCTTTTCTTCTTTATTTTTTTGTTGTTGTTGTGTAGGGGAAGGTGGAAACATCAAAACCAGACATGTAGTGAGGGGCTTTTTGTTTTTCTTCTCTTTTGTTGTTGTTGTTGAATTATTAAAGATACAATGACTAGGTATTGTTTTGCAGTCGCTGTTGTGCTAGAGAAGCTTGTCATTGAACTGAATGAATAGACCAGAGTGGTAACCAGGTGCTTTTTCTTCTTCTTAAAAATACAGTCACTAAGTACTGCTGTGTCACTGAACTGAATAACTAGACCAGACTGGTAACCAGGTGTTTTTCTTATAAAAATGTTTTTCTTATATAAAAATAAATAAATAATACAATCACTGAGTGTTGTTGTGTCACTGAACTGGATGAATAGAGTGTGCTGATTTTACTCTTAAAAGTTTAGCATTTTCTGATGATTCTTCAGAAGATTTACTGGCCTCACGCAATGCTTCAATTTTCCTTTTTGAAGCCAGAAGCCAGAAACTTTGAGGTTGGATTCCATCCTGTACGCTGCTCAAGCCCAAGCTGCAGCCCTGACCCTTTGGGGGTAATCCCCTTCATCAAGCTGCAGCCCTGACCCTTTGGGGGTAATCCCCTTCATCAAGCTGCAGCCCTGACCCTTTGGGGGTAATCCCCTTCATCAAGCTGCGGCCCTGACCCTTTGGGGGTAATCCCCTTCATCAAGCTGCAGCCCTGACCCTTTGGGGGTAATCCCCTTCATCAAGCTGCAGCCCTGACCCTTTGGGGGTAATCCCCTTCATCAAGCTGCAGCCCTGACCCTTTGGGGGTAATCCCCTTCATCAAGCTGCAGCCCTGACCCTTTGGGGGTAATCCCCTTCATCAAGCTGCAGCCCTGACCCTTTGGGGGTAATCCCCTTCATCAAGCTGCAGCCCTGACCCTTTGGGGGTAATCCCCTTCATCAAGCTGCAGCCCTGACCCTTTGGGGGTAATCCCCTTCATCAAGCTGCAGCCCTGACCCTTTGGGGGTAATCCCCTTCATCAAGCTGCAGCCCTGACCCTTTGGGGGTAATCCCCTTCATCAAGCTGCAGCCCTGACCCTTTGGGGGTAATCCCCTTCATCAAGCTGCAGCCCTGACCCTTTGGGGGTAATCCCCTTCATCAAGCTGCAGCCCTGACCCTTTGGGGGTAATCCCCTTCATCAAGCTGCAGCCCTGACCCTTTGGGGGTAATCCCCTTCATCAAGCTGCAGCCCTGACCCTTTGGGGGTAATCCCCTTCATCAGGCTACAAAATGACCCTTAAACAGCAATTACACAGAGAAAAATCAGATGGAAAGCTAAGCCACTTGTCTGTTTTTGATTGAGCTATGTCATTTTTCTGTCCAGTGCTTGGAAGAATGTTGGCATGACAATCACGTGTCATTTAACTGTTTTTTAAGTGTCGTTTTGTCACTTGATAAAGGGGATTACCCCAAACATTTGCAGGTTGTGTTTTGTCCTAATAAATGGCGTTCTTTTGAACTTTTCATGCGTTTGGATCTTGTTTTACAACACCAGCGGTCATTCTTTCAGAATTTTCTTGGTTCTTCAGTCATGATAATTTTTGCTGCACTCTACCTGTGCACATTTACAGTTTATTCCCCACACTGCTAGGTGTCCTCCTGTCAGTAAGTGGAGGGAGGAGGGTGGGGTGACGCCTCTCAGTGCTTCTAGTGCTGCCAGGTCAGGTGTCACCAGCTGAGTAAGACTTCTGTTGCCGCAAGAGCTGTGCTATTCCTGCACTGAACAGACCTTTGGTAAATGCCACTCCAGTATATGGCACTTGCTTTGGGGTTGTTGTTTGTTTTGTTGTTGTTGTGGTCTTTTTTCTCTTTTTTGTTGTTGTGCTGTATGCAAATGTATTTATTTCTGCCTGCAAAAAGAAGTCTTTATCATCTTGTTGATCGCCCAAGTGCAAACTTTGGTTCTCTGTGCAAACAATACTCTCTCCAAAACTCAATCCATCTGTATCTCTCTTTCTCTGCACCCCCCCCCCCCCCCCCCAGCCTTTGCCTAGTTTTCCCTGCCCCCCCCCCCCCCTCCCTCTAAACCACCATACCCAGCTCCCCTCTCCCACCCTCTCTCTCTGTCCATAAGCTCCCTTCCACAGTCAGCAGCTCACCTACAGACGGACATCATCTATTACCTGAAAAATTAAACTACTAGGTGCTGGTTGTGATTGGTACATGAACACATTTGTTGAACGCTAGATGGAAACAAGTGCGTGTATTTACGTGAACATGCTGAGTAGATTGTGCATTTTGACTTGAACACACTGAGTAGATGGTATCAGTGACAGTGAACATGCTGAGTAGATTGTGCATTTTGACTTGAACACACTAACTAGATGGTATCAGTGAACATGCTGAGTAGATTGTGCATTTTTTCTTGAACACACTGAGTGGATGGTATCATTTGGAACACAAGTTTCACCCCTTTGTTTCTTGCAATTTCTGTAGGATTTTAATTTGGTTTGTGTTTATTGGAGTTGAGTTTTACCCAATACTTTATTTGAATGTCATCAGCTATGCTTAGTCAGTCTTGCCGTTAGTTTCAGATTCCGTCATCATTTATGTAAAATTGCTCCATGTTTTGTACACTAGCACTTGTAGCAGGCTCACCTGAACACATATATAGGTACACACATACTATGGACATATTGATACTCAAGCACCCCAAACATGTGCAGGCATACTTTTAAACAAAAGATGTGTATGCATGCATGCATACACATGCACATACACACACACGCACACACACAAACACTCACACATTAATGACAAGAGCTGCAATGGGCAACTTTTTCAAGGCCACAATTGTTAAAAAAAATTATAACACTTTCTGAGACTTTCAGTAATTTGTAAAGCAGCCCATATTTTTACTAATATCAGATGGTGTGTTTGTAGCATCTTCATGTGGCAGCTTTGTTTCTGAACAGCTCTCCTGTCTCAGACATTCAGCATCATCATTAAGTAGTGATAAACTGAAACTGGAGAAACATTATGTCGCATGTACTTTGTAATCCAGTTAGTGACTTCTTCCCAAAACCTTTGCTCTTTTTTTCTCCCTCCCCCCCCCCCCCCCCTCCTTTTTTTTTTAAGCTAAAAAGAACATGTCAGCTGAACTGTTACTCATGTTGGTGAAGAAATTAATGATGGTCATTTGTTTTGTGTCATGCTTCTGAATGACAGAGAGTTGGTGTGTGTGTGTGTGTGTGTGTGTGTGTGTGTGTGTGTGTGTGTGTGTGTGTGTGTGTGTGTGTGTGTGTGTTTGAGTGATTGAGAGTATGCATGTGTGAGTGGCTGTGCATGAATGTGTCTGAGAGAGATGGTGATGTGGGACTTAATGTCCACACGTTGTACTGTTATCGGGACAATTTCAGAATGAATGAAAGCTTGAGATTTATTTTGCACGGTTCACAGGGTAGTAGATTAGACTCATGGTCCTTTCATATCCAACCTCCCCTATGAAGGATTAGTTTGAATGATCCTATGCATGTCCCTGATACAGCTGGCTGAGAAATAAAAAATTAATGATCAGTGTGCATCGAAAAACAGATCCCCAAAATGTATGACATCACTTTTGGGAGCAGAATTGTGTTTAGGGCAAATAAGCAGAAAATAAAGTGAAAGTACTAACAATATATTCAATATTCATGCATGATTTTGTGTGTGAGAAATGATGTGACTGAATTCACAGAGATGCATGCTAGCTAGGGCATATATAACTATAAGTGCAACAGCTAAGATGAACCTATCCTGTGTGGTTCAGGAGAGAGATGCAGGTCTGAATGTGAGGGAGACAGTTGACTGTGTGTATAGAGAGAAGAAGAGGACAGAGGAAGTTGTGTGGACATTGTGTGTATAGGACAGAGGAAGTTGTGTGGACATTGTGTGTGTGTATAGGACAGAGGAAGTTGTGTGGACATTGTGTGTGTGTATAGGACAGAGGAAGTTGTGTGGACATTGTGTGTGTGTATAGGACAGAGGAAGTTGTGTGGACATTGTGTGTGTGTATAGGACAGAGGAAGTTGTGTGGACATTGTGTGTGTGTATAGGACAGAGGAAGTTGTGTGGACATTGTGTGTGTGTATAGGACAGAGGAAGTTGTGTGGACATTGTGTGTGTGTGTGTGTGTATAGGACAGTGGAAGTTGTGTGGACATTGTGTGTGTTGGACAGAGGAAGTTGTGTGACAATGTCCACTTCTAGCCCTGACGATTTGCAGTCCTCAAATGGTATGAGAGTGTGTGTGTGTGTGTGTGTGTGTGTGTATGTGTGTGTGTGTGTGTGCATGTGTGTGTAGGGAATGAACTTGCAGTATTCACTATGTTGGCATAGCCAGATATCAGCTCATTCTGTGCTATCCAGTGTATACACACACACACACACACACACACACACACACACACACTTGCATCCTCATACCATTTGAGGACAGCGAACTGAGAGCAAAAGGAGGATATTACCATTGTGTGAGTGTATAAGTGCGTTTGGGGAGAATGTCTGAATGAGATGCACGTCTGAATGTGAGGGAGATAGATGGTTGTGTGTGTGTATAGAAAGTTAGAACAAAGGAAGTTTGTGTGTGTGTGTAGAACAAGGGATGTGTGTGCATGTGCATAGAACAAAGGAAGTTGTGTATGTGTCAGAATGTGTGTGTGTTTTAAAGGTGTTTACTCTCTTAACCACAAGAAGACAAGACTCTCAAAAGTTCTGCCTAATCGGCCAGCACATGTGCATGCATCACTGTGCATGTTCTGTTACTTTTGAAGGGGTCCACTCTCACACTCACAAAACACAAGACTACTAACACTTTGCATAGCTGTCTCTGGAAACTTGCCTCTCAATCAGCCCATTATTCAATAGCCTTCAGACTGTGTGTCTGCATTAATGTGTCACAAGTGTTCCTCCTATTATAGTATTAGTGACCACTGTCAAAACTCTCTCTCTCTCTCTCTCTCTCTCTCTCTCTCTCTCTCTCTCTCTGCATCTGTGTGTGTGAACGTGTGCGCACGCGTGCGTGCGTACTCGGGGAAGTTTCGAGCCAAGCCTTCTTCTTCTTCTTTCCTTGGATGCCCACAATCATGTTGATGATTATTCTGGCACTTTAGGTTGTGTTCGCAAAGTCCACATTTGAGCTCTGGTCACAAGTCCATACAATTAAATGACCGCTTGGTCAAAATTAAATGACCACTTGGCCAAACCGGCTCATTAAAAGGGATTCGAACCGCATGGTCGAAGTCCTTCTCAGTACTTAATTAACGCTCTACCGCTGGGCCGCCAAGCATGCCGGCTCGTACCTTGCCACAAAAAGCCCAAACCGGCTTACTAAAAATAAAACCAAGAACAGTAACCCCAGTTTAGTATTCTATCTTGTGACCCACTTGTGATTTTGACCCGGTTTCACTACGCTCCGCGAAACTCTGCCGTCCGACACAGTTTGAGTGTTGCCGCTTGAACTCTGTGCTCTCGCTGCTTCGTGGCAGTTACTGGCCAGCAGCACGTCTTAGGAGACAACGTGATTCGATCGTCCGACCGGCAAGGTAGATTGTTCATGTCACTGTGTCAGCAAGGCATGCTCATTGCACATCAGGTTTTGTAGCTGACTACTTCCTCCTTCAGCTTCTGTCTTGATATATATATTTGTTGGCATAGTAATACTAATAGTGGCCATGCACCTTCACCGGTTTTAAGACTGACACTTTCAGTGCGGCATGCCGCTGGAGGTTAGTGTGTGTGTGTGTTCCCATGATAATCCACGCACTGTCTCTGTGTGCCATGGACTGCTGCATAAACATGCGTGCATGTCATGTGTGGGCTTTTCAGCTGCATGTACATGCACACGGGGGCCTGGCCTGACCGCAGACAGTGAAAACTGAACACTGACAGGCCCTGTCATCAGTCTGTACTTTTCTACAGAGTCCGTTCACAGAATCTGGCTTGGGAGCAAACTTAGTCGGGGCGGCCTTGTCAGTGGCGCAAAGCTAGCCGGCACAGACGTAACGGTCACTACGATATGCACGCTGGATCGTGCCGCTTGAACACCTGGCTATCGAGAACTGACGAGTCGGCACTTCTTTCCTGGTGCTTTACGTCAGTCCACACTGAGAAACCATCAGGCTTATTAGGGACGGGAGAGGAGTCATTACTGACTCTCGACTTTATGCCGAACTGATCTCTCTCTCTCTCTCTCTGAAAATTAAGATGTGCATCCGTTTTACTTTGCTGAGTTTCAGTGCTTGTTGCGGACTTAGAAACAGTTTTTGTTTTGTTCTTAAGAATAAGATGTATTTTAGTTTGCTGCAATTATTTTTATTTTTATTCTTGTTTGACGTACGGTGTTGCCGTATTTGTCATCAGGGACAGATTTGTAAAAAGGTCGACTTGTGCTTAAATCGTTGTCTTTGTGTAATAAAGTACTCTCTCTCTCTCTCCTTCTTCCTCCCCCCCCCCCCCCCCCCCCACCACCATTTCTCCCTCACTCCTCGTTGCACATTCCTTTTGTGCACCCATGCGTGTCAGTTTGTTTGCGTGTCGTGTGGTCAGTGCGTGCGGCGAGTACAATATTAGGACTATCAGTATAAATAATGGACAAAGTTTTGTTGATCTTGTAAAGCGCGGTGTGCTGATGCACCCTTGTCGGTCATATGAGTGTGTGTTTGGTTCAGTGTAGTGCGTTTGATTTTTGATTTTTTTTATTAATACTTTATGTAAATTGTTTTGGTAGGACTATGCTCTACATGTGTATAGAATATCATATTTAGGTTAATATGTATCATGTGAGCGCTCATGGGCGTTGGTGAGCGCATGATAAATGTACATTATTATTATTATTTGATATATATATATATATATAAGACGCTTCCTCGGGAAATGCCATATATATGCATTTCCCGAGGAGGCGTCAGTCAAAGAAGAGAATTCCCTCGTGGGAAATGTTCACAGTCCTTATCTAGTCTGCGCGTGTAGATAATTGGATTATATAAAGCTGTGACTGACCAACATAATAAGTTCCGGCGGGAGCTGTGTGAGTGGAGGAAACCAGAAGGCTCGCTAGGACGAAAAGCCCAGGACGGCCACCTCCACTCACACAGCTCCCGCCGGAACGTATTGTGTTGTTGTTGTTGTTGAGTGTTGCTTTACGTCCACAGAAACCATAAGGCTTATTAGGGACGGGAGCCCAGGACGGCCACCTCGACTTTCACACAGCTCCTGAGCTCTGTTTATTATGTTGGTCAGTCACAGCTTTATATAATCCAATTATCCAATGCTTTCGTAAAACCAGCTTCGCCTCTCCACATCAGCGTAACGTTAGCCCACTTTTTTACTAACACCGGCCTGCTGAGCATTCGGGTTACATCCATCCGGTGTCGTGAACCGGTTTGGCCCAGCGGTAAGGCGTTAGGCTGGTAAGCAGAAGGACCTCAGTTCGATTCCGCTTCGGCACTCCTTTCTCTTCAAAAAGTTGTGGTCTGTGGACACTGTCTTAATTGTGACTTTGTCCCTCACAATTAATGAAACATTAAAATGGCCCTCACCGCTGCCCATCTTAATGCAGGAGTCCTTCTGGTGGTGACAGTGTAGCGATAGGTATACACTCTCCCCCCACCTCCATACCCCCTTCTCCCTTCACCGGTTTTAAGACTGACACTTTCAGTGCGGCACGCTGGAGGTTAATGTTTGTGTTCCCTTATGGTTTCTGTGGATGTTAAGCACCATGTTTACTTACTTATCTCACGGCTACCTCAATGGCCCTGAGCTGTTGCTGCGCGTAACGTTAGCCCACTTTTTGCTGACACCGGCCTGCTGAGCACTCGGGTTACATCCATCCGGTGTCGTGAGCCGGTTTGGCTCAGCGGTAAGGCGTTAGGCTGGTAAGCAGAAGGGCCTCGGTTTGATTCCGCTTCGGCTCTCCTTTGTCTTCCAAAAATGTGGTTTGTGGACGCTGTCTTGTGACTTTGTCCCTCACAATTAATGACACATTAAACTGGCTCTCATCGCTGCCAGTTTTAATCAGTAAATGCATGAGTCATTCCGGTGGTGACAGCGTAGCGATAGGTATATAATCTTCCTATTTTCCACCTCTATACAGAGTTCAGGAGCTGTGTGAAAGTCGAGGTGGCCGTCCTGGGCTTCCCGTCCTAATGAGCCTTACGGTTTCTGTGGACGTAAAGCAACAGTGAACCATGCTTACAAGCACTGATCACAGTTTGTCCCTAACATATGTCAACCCGACATCCGAGGACATTAAGCTCTACGTCATCCTCCTCCTTATCAGGTAGCTCAGGAGCTGTGTGAAAGTCGAGGTAGCCGTCCTGGGCTCCCGTCCCCAGTAAGCCTACGGTTTCTGTGGACATAAAGCAACACTTCAACCACCTCTATACCCCCTACCCACCCCCACCCCCCTCCTCCCGGTCCCTAATAAGCCTTATGGATTCTGTGGACGCTAAGCGCCATGTTTACGATCCTATGTGTACCACTGACGCAGTGGTGTGCAGAGAATATGCTACACATACCTTGGGTTCTTTTTACGCTCATTATCATGGTCCATGCTCATTATGCGTTTTCCGCCACCCGGCTTACTCTGATGAAGGATGTCGTAAACAACTGACGCCACATCTCACGGATCATCTGTAAACGTGCATTTCAACCTTCAGTGTACACCCCATCCCCAAACTAAACAGGCCACAACGAGTAGGCGAACATTTTGAGTAAAAGTTTTGAAACCAAGACATGCTTGGACTTTGTTATTCTCTCTCTCTCTCTCTCTCTCTCTCTCTCTCTCTC
Source organism: Alviniconcha strummeri (assembly GCA_963584105.1). Classification (NCBI taxonomy): domain Eukaryota; kingdom Metazoa; phylum Mollusca; class Gastropoda; family Provannidae; genus Alviniconcha; species Alviniconcha strummeri. Next base: position 16,910,016 of record OY757553.1, read on the forward strand.
TCTCTCTCTCTCTCTCTCTCTCTCTCTCTCTCTCTCTCTCTCTGCCTGCGAGAGAGCAGCTGAACTCCTCAACACGGAGAACTGCTTGCCTCACACTGATCAACACACTCGATTGGCGAGCCACTGTCCATGTACTTCTACATCGGTGGTTCTTTCCCGTATTCCTGCTTTCCACGCAGACAACCCACAGCCAACATCTACCTTTCCAGCTGGCGTACCACTTGTGACGCACCACCTCAGTGACGTATGTAAAATCTGCCGCCGTGCCAGTATACTTAATCACGAGCCGCGTACTGACGTACCAGTTAACGTGACATACCAGCTGACCTACCTACTGACGTTTCAGTTAACGTGATATACCAGCTGACCTACCTACTGACGTGACATACCAGCTGACCTACCTACTGACGTTCTAGTTAACGTGACATACCAGCTGACCTACCTACTGGCGTTTCAGTTAACGTGACATACCAGCTGACCTACCTACTGGCATTTCAGTTAACGTGACATACCAGCTGACCTACCTACTGGCATTTCAGTTAACGTGACATCCCTACTGACGTTCTAGTTAACGTGACATACCAGCTGACCTACCTACTGGCGTTTCAGTTAACGTGACATACCAGCTGACATATCTACTGGCATTTCAGTTAACGTGACATACCAGCTGACATATCTACTGGCATTTCAGTTAACGTGACATACCAGCTGACCTACCTACTGGCATTTCAGTTAACGTGACATACCAGCTGACATACCTACTGACGTTCTAGTTAACGTGACATACCAGCTGACATATCTACTGGCATTTCAGTTAACGTGACATACCAGCTGACCTACCTACTGGCATTTCAGTTAACGTGACATACCAGCTGACATACCTACTGGCATTTCAGTTAACGTAGCAGCTGACGCATCAGTTGATATACCCTTTGATGTAGCAGCCAGCTAACGTACCAGTCGCAACGTCGCACCGAGCTGCCGTGCCAGTAGACGCAATCACATGAGCTACTTACTGACGTACCAGTTAGCGTAGCTGCTGGCGTATTATTATCAGCTGACGTACCCTTTCATGTAGGAGCCTGCCACGACGGCGTATCAACCGACATGTATAGCGGCTGACCCATCTACTGACATACCAGCTGACCTGTCTACTGGCATACCAGCTGACCTATCAATTGACATACCGGCTGACCTATCTACCGACGTACCAGCTGACCTGTCTACTGACTTACGGGCTGACCTGTCTACTGGCATACCAGCTGACCTATCTACTGACATACCGGCTGACCTATCTACTGACATACCGGCTGACCTGTCTACTGACCTGTCCACTGACGTACCAGCTGACCTTTCTACTGGTACAGTAGGCATACCCGCTGACCTATCTACTGACATTCCAGCTGACCTGTCTACTGACCTGTTTACTGACGTACCAGCTGACTTTTCTACTGACGTAACTGCTGACGTACCAGCTGACGTACCAGCTGACCTTTCTACTGACGTACCAGCTGAGGTGTAGAAGCATTGACGCGGAAATATCTGATGCTTTCTTGTCCTCCCAGTCCAGTGGATCGTGTAGCTGTTGAAGTACAAGCTCAGTGACGTATCTGGCTGACTGACGTGGCAGTGATGACGAGCGTGCCCCACAGTCACATTCCCTACGGAGAGTCCGGCAGCGGCCACTACGGGGACTGGCTAGCCTCTCAGGATGCTGAAAACATCGCCATCGTCAAGGATAAGATCTTCAAGGCCGTGGGTAAGCGTCATAATATATATATTTCTTCTTCTCCGTCTTCTACCGCCCCATGTGTCAAAGTGCGAAATGAGTAAATTAGTCGGTGCAGGCAGAAGGAGCCAAGTGCCAAGACGGGGCGACTGTTTAGACTAGCCGGTCACTTGGGACGGACAGAGGAAACGGGGCCAGGGAAGGGTGTGCGATGGCTCGGCGGGCAGTGGGATGGTCGGGTCAACGTAAACCATAAATTAGCCTCTAGAACAACAGAAGCGGCGAGGGGAGAATTAAGGAAGGTAGTGGGGGTGATTCGCGCCATATCTTAGTGGAAGAATAGGAGAGGTAGTTCCAGACATTCTGGACAGGAAATAATCCCTAATTAAAATAATTCAATAAACTGGAGAACTGCCGTTTGTCCTGGAACATAACCTGAATGCATGCTAAGTAGTGTTAGTACATTATTATTACGTTTGATGATATATCGTTTTGTTGTATATCGAAATGGAATTGGAGTGATGAATATTCAATTCGCGGAAGAATACAAAATGTGGAGAAGGGGGAAACGGAGCGTGGGTTTTTAGCAGTCGGAGCTGGGGCTCGAGAGAGGAAGGACACTTGGAGCCGGGGCTCGAGAGAAGGAGTCGGAGCCGGGGGCCCGAACTCGAAAGATAGAGTCGGAGCCGGGGGCTCGAGAGAGGAAGGACACTTGGAGCCGGGGCTCGAGAGAAGGAGTCGGAGCCAGGGCCCGAACTCGGAAGATGGAGTCGGAGCCGGGGCCCGAGAGAAGAAGGATGCAGTAAGGAATATGAGCATGAAGAGGAGGAGGGATTAAGGAGGACATGACACAAGGTGATTCGTGTGATGTACATGAGAAGCAAAGGTGAAATGGACCGGAGAAGGAGAGACTGTGAGGTGCAAGTAATTTCGAATCTCTGTGAGATGAACCCGGCCCGGCTGTGGCACCACCACCACTGACTGTCACCGCCACGGACTCCACCACAGGACAGCGGCCTCTAATACAACGAGTGCCACGAGCTCCACCAGACGTCGCGTCGTCAAGACTGTGATGACATGGACTGTGTGCATTGGAGTGCGTGTGTGTGATGAGTGAAGCCTGGACAGGTTTGTGGAATATTACTTACTTAGTAGCACCCGGGTTTACGTTAATGGTATGCAGTAGTGTAGCTGTTGTCAAGATTACAATAGTGAACTGAATGAAATATCATGGTTGTGACATGCATATCATGTTGCGTGAGAGAGAGCGAGTCCGTGAGTGGATCACCCAGAGTGCATGAGTGCAAGCATGCCGTGTGTGATTGCTGAGGGACCGCATGCACGTATGTGTGAGTGAGGGGTGCCCGTTGTTATTAGTAACAAAACAACAACATCGAACAGCAAGGACAGACGTTTTCCCCGACACGTGACAATTATTGGCGAGCTTGCCAGGATACTGGCCCAAACATTTTGTCATAGAGGGGAAAGACGAAGGTAGCCGCAGGGCTAGAAAAAGTTTCACTGAAGGTATCCATCATACTTTCGGTTCTTCGTTGTTATTGTCATTGTTGTTTGTTGTTGAACTGAAGGCGGTCCGCAGGGACTGTGAGCGAGGACTCTAACCATGGCAGCCTAGTATCTTAGTATACTAACCAAGGTTCCTTCAGGGTTGAGTTACGTTGCTTAACTAGAACACCGAAGTACAAGGTACTAAGGGACGAGTGTCCTCAGTCTAGTAAGCCAACGGGATATCATTATTCGCACTACGTGCACGTTGACATTGTCAAAGAACGGGTTAGTACGAACTAATTACAGTAGGGACAGTGTCATGTGGTAACGGGGTCTGGCCAAGATGGGAGAAGAGACGTTTACACCGCTGGAAAAGTTCTTGACTCAAGGAAAGGAACTGGGATATGAGGGGGAGGAGTTACGGAAATTTGTTGAAAGTCAGCAAAAGGCAGTGAGGGCCGAAAGGGCGGAACGTAGACGGGTAGAACATCAACAGCTTGAGATGGAAAAGCTGAGAGTAACTGCTGAGGCGGAGAGGCTGAAGCAGGAGGCAGACCTCAGGAATGCAGAGATAGACTTAGAGCGGCTGAGGCTTGAACGGGCGAACGGCACCATGCAAGCAAACGGGGATGCGGATAGCACAGAGGCGGGTCGCCGAAGGCATGGCTATGCACCTAGACCGAAACTTCCGAAATTTTGAGAAGAGAGAGAGACTCAATCGATGCATACTTCGATAGGTTCGAAGCGTTCGCGGAAAATCAGGGACGGGAGAAGGGCGAGTGGGCAGTGATGCTATCGGCCCTTCTCACAGGGAAGGACCTTCACGTCTTCTCTACGCTTTCGAAGGCGGACCAAAGAGACTACAAGAAACTGAGAGAAGCGTTAATGAAAGGGGTACGACCTCACCGTGGAGGGTTTCCGCCGGAAATTCCGTCAGGCTAGGATTCAATCGGGCGAGAAGTATGCCAGTTTGGTGTCCGCTTAGACCATTATTTCAACAAATGGCTCGAGCTGAGCGACGTCGGCAAAGGTTTTGTCAACCTAAAGAGTCTCTTGATCCGAGAACAGATTTTGAGCGGGTGCGGGCCCGAACTCACTGTTCATTTGAAGGAAAGGAAACCGCAAACCGCGGAAGAGCTGCTCGAAGCGGCTTAGGTATATCGCGAAGCGCGATCCGATGTCAAACCACCGAGGTCGGGTTTAGGACAGCAGATAAGGACGTTGAAATCTGAGAGGGACAAAAACGGTCCAGGCAGTCCGAGCGGTGCGAAAGAACATTCGCCAGAGGCTAAAAACGCGAGACCTCAAAAAGTAGAAGGTAGAGCGGAACTGCGTGAATGTTTTATCTGCCGCAAGAAGGGGCATATTGCGAGAGACTGTCGCAATAAGACACCCAAGGTTGGTGCCTTGCACGAAGTGCCATTTCAGGGCGGGACTGAAATGGAGGCCGAGGGTTCACAGCCACGTGATGGCCAGGTGGGGTCAGGCAATTTGACATTGTCTGGGATGCGCAATGCAGAGGCAGCAGCAGAACTGCCAGTGCGCAAGGGAGCGATTGGTGATTGGGAGGTGGATGTCTTGAGAGACACAGGGTGTTCTACCGCAGTGGTGAGAACGTCATTCGTGAAAGACAGGTGAACGTAGAAAGTGTGTATTGTTTGACGGCACAGTGAGGGAGTTTGAGACCGCTAAACTAGCAGTCAGCACTCCGTTCTTGACGGGACAGCTAGAGGCTCTTGTTATGCAAAATCCTCTGTGTGACTTGATCATTGGGAATGTGCCGGGTGCAAGGGGGTCCGATGACCCAGCTGTGGCAGCTGCAGTAGAAACGAGGGGTCAAAGGCAGAAGGCGATGAGGTCATTGAGTGCACCTTGTGGAAAGCAGGGTGTTGAAGCCACACCTTTAGAGATTAAGGGGGCTCAGCAGGGCGACTCGTCCATGCGTGGACTGTTCGAAGTTGCCAAGGAGAGGGAGCAGAAGGAAGTCCGGGGAGGTACAGTCGTGGTTCAGGTGAACAAAGGACTGTTGTACCGGGGTTTTACAAGCTCCCAGACAGGACGGGTGACGTCGCAGTTGGTCGTACCGTCCAAGTTCGGTGAGAGGGTAATGGCAGCTGGCCATGAGGCTCTCATGTCGGGTCATCCCGGGAAGGGAAGGACTGCGAACAGGATTATGAGCAACTTGTATTGGCCAGGAGCGCTGGCCAATATAAAGTGATTCTGTGCGTCTTGTGACAGTTGTCAGATGGCAAGTCCAAGAGGGAGCACAAGGAAGGTGTCGTTGGTGAGGGGCAGAAGCTGTCCATTGGTACACCAGCTGGTGAGGGGCAGAAGCTGTCCACTGGTACACCGGCTGGTGGGGGCAGAAGCTGTCCATTGGTACACCGGCTGGTGAGGGGCAGAAGCTGTCCATTGGTACACCGGCTGGTGAGGGGCAGAAGCTGTCCATTGGTACACTGGCTGGTGAGGGGCAGAAGCTGTCCATTGGTACACCGGCTGGTGAGGGGCAGAAGCTGTCCATTGGTACACTGGCTGGTGAGGGGCAGAAGCTGTCCATTGGTACACCGGCTGGTGAGGGGCAGAAGCTGTCCATTGGTACACTGGCTGGTGAGGGGCAGAAGCTGTCCATTGGTACACTGGCTGGTGAGGGGTAGAAGCTGTCCATTGGTACATTGGCTGGTGAGGGCAGAAAGGGCGCTATCCACAGTGAAGGAAAAGCTAGCTTCACAGCCAATCCTGAAACTGCCGGATATGTCGTCCAAGACATTCACTCTTCGAACTGATGCGTCAGGGCAAGGTCTAGAAGTACTGTTGCAAGAATGTGACGGGAAGAAGTTCCCAGTTCGGTATGCCAGCCGAACAATCTCCAAATGTGAACATGGGTACTTCATTGTCGAGAAGGAATGTTTGGCGGTAATCTAGGGAATACAGAAGTTCCAGAAGTACTTCTATGGCAAGGAGTTGTCAGGGTGTTGCGGTGGGCCATGACTCTTCAGCCCTACAGATACCGTATCATTACATTCTCGGCAGGGAGAATGTTGGGGAGGATTACAAGAGTTGCGCGTGCATGCTGTAATCTAGATTCTGAACCAAGGTTTTGGCTGAGAATGTTGTTTTTTCTTCTTTCTCTTCGGTTATAGCTAGAATAGCCGTAGTATGTAGACTGCATGCAATGTAGCGACAAGGAGGTCTGTCTCAAGCTTCTCAATAAGGCGACAGTATGTTGCATACTGACCTGAGTTAATTTTGTACATATCTTCGGCTATCAGCTATGATGTCGTTCGTTTGAATAATAACCACTTGCGTGGAGTTGACTGCCAGCGAACTGGCCTTTCAACGTAAAACTTTGGAAAATTATATATACTTTCTATTCGTGTGCGATTTCGCCCTTTGGTTTAGATAAAACAATGTGTAGCATTGTCTTCAAATGGGGGGCAAATGTCAAAGTGCGAAATGAGTAAATTAGTCGGTGCAGGCAGAAGGAGCCAAGTGCCAAGACGGGGCGACTGTTTAGACTAGCCGGTCACTTGGGACGGACAGAGGAAACGGGGCCAGGGAAGGGTGTGCGATGGCTCGGCGGGCAGTGGGATGGTCGGGTCAACGTAAACCATAAATTAGCCTCTAGAACAACAGACGCGGCGAGGGGAGAATTAAGGAAGGTAGTGGGGGTGATTCGCGCCATATCTTAGTGGAAGAATAGGAGAGGTAGTTCCAGACATTCTGGACAGGAAATAATCCCTAATTAAAATAATTCAATAAACTGGAGAACTGCCGTTTGTCCTGGAACATAACCTGAATGCATGCTAAGTAGTGTTAGTACATTATTATTACGTTTGATGATATATCGTTTTGTTGTATATCGAAATGGAATTGGAGTGATGAATATTCAATTCGCGGAAGAATACAAAATGTGGAGAAGGGGGAAACGGAGCGTGGGTCTTTAGCAGTCGGAGCTGGGGCTCGAGAGAGGAAGGACACTTGGAGCCGGGGCTCGAGAGAAGGAGTCGGAGCCGGGGGCCCGAACTCGAAAGATGGAGTCGGAGCTGGGGCTCGAGAGAGGAAGGACACTTGGAGCCGGGGCTCGAGAGAAGGAGTCGGAGCCAGGGCCCGAACTCGGAAGATGGAGTCGGAGCCGGGGCCCGAGAGAAGAAGGATGCAGTAAGGAATATGAGCATGAAGAGGAGGAGGGATTAAGGAGGACATGACACAAGGTGATTCGTGTGATGTACATGAGAAGCAAAGGTGAAATGGACCGGAGAAGGAGAGACTGTGAGGTGCAAGTAATTTCGAATCTCTGTGAGATGAACCCGGCCCGGCTGTGGCACCACCACCACTGACTGTCACCGCCACGGACTCCACCACAGGACAGCGGCCTCTAATACAACGAGTGCCACGAGCTCCACCAGACGTCGCGTCGTCAAGACTGTGATGACATGGACTGTGTGCATTGGAGCGCGTGTGTGTGATGAGTGAAGCCTGGCCAGGTTTGTGGAATATTACTTACTTAGTAGCACCCGGGTTTACGTTACTGGTATGCAGTAGTGTAGCTGTTGTCAAGATTACAATAGTGAACTGAATGAAATATCATGGTTGTGACATGCATATCATGTTGCGTGAGAGAGAGCGAGTCCGTGAGTGGATCACCCAGAGTGCATGAGTGCAAGCATGCCGTGTGTGATTGCTGAGGGACCGCATGCACGTATGTGTGAGTGAGGGGTGCCCGTTGTTATTAGTAACAAAACAACAACATCGAACAGCAAGGACAGACGTTTTCCCCGACACGTGACAGACATCCTTCCTTCGACCACTGCCTTATTTAGTTACGTCATAGGTTCCCGAAAACTCAGTGTCAGCTAACAAGCAGTTTTTCGTTGGTGCTGAAACAGTAGTAAGTTTCTTACAAATAACTCAAATAAAACAAGGCATGTCATTTACAGCCGCCAGCAAAGTTTACACCAGCTTAAATAAAACCACAATCGTTTGAATCGAGAGGGAACTTCTTCTTTTTTACCCGGGGTGGATGCGTCTCATTTTTACGTGCGTGCTTGGGCGCTAGGTTGCTTCTACAGTCATATTAGTACCCGAACCTTTTGCAGGGCGCTGACCACGTCGGTGGACAGCTGCGCGGAGATAAAGAGTGCCCCTTCAGTAGCGTAAGTAAATCTGGCAGAGTTTGGAGGAATGTGCCGGAAAGCGATGCTCGGAGTATGCCGAGAGTATTCTCCCATGTTAAGCTCGTTCTTAACTGGACGAATGTTTGTTCGCCGATCATACTTCGGACAATTCGACGAACTATGATTCGTTTCTTAATTGAACTTTTAGTTCGCCGAATATGGTTCGGGGGGGGGGGGGGGGGGGGGTGCATGTGTGTGTGGGTGGGTGGGGGGGGTGCATGTGTGTTGGGAGAGTGCATGTGGCGGAAGGGATGGTGCCTGTCTGGAGGATGCCGGGGGGGGGGGGGGGTGCATGTGTGTGGGGAGTGTAGATGTGGTGGGAGGGATGATGCATGTGTGGGGGGAGGTGCTTTATATGTAGGGGGTGCATTTGTGGGGGGTAAGTTCATGTGTGTGTGTGTGTGGGGGGGGAATTATGCATGTGTGGAATGGCGGGGAGGGGGGGGGGCGTTGCATGTGCGGGGAGATGATGCATGTGTGTGTGTGTGGGGGGGGGGGGGGAGGGGAGGTGCATGTTAGAGACGGGTGGGTGCATGTCTGCGTGCTTACGTGCGTGTTTGCCTGTGCGTGCGTGCGTGCGCTCGTGTGTGTGTGTGTGTGTGTGTGTGTGTGTGTGTGTGTGTGTGTGTGTGTGTGTGTGTGTGTGTGTGTGTGTGTGTATGTGTGTGTATGTGTGTGTGTGTGTGTGTGTGTGTGTGAGTGTGTGTGTGTGTGTGTGAGTGTGTGTGTGTGTGTGTGTGTGTGTGTGTGTGTGTGTGTGTGTGTGTGTGTGTGTGTCTGTGTCTGTGTGTGTCTGTGTGTGTGTCTGTGTGTGTATGTGTTTCAGGCTGAAACTGTATCGGGAACAAACAATGGTCAGTCAACTTCAGTACATCGGCATCCTACTTCATTGTGAGTTGATGATCATTTCTTCTTCATCTTCTCCTCCTCCTCTTCCTCCTCCTCCTCCATACCAGGAACTCTATAATCAGATGGTTGGGAAAATCCACAAGAAGTAGTTCGCAAAATCATTGCATTAATTTCATACAAAGCTTTAAAAAAAAAAAAAAAATCCTACTGTACTGTAGTCCATATCACTCTTATCGGCTTTCACCTCTGCAGTGGGTACATCCATATCAGTCTTATCGGCTTTCACCTCTGCAGTGGGTACATCCATATCAGTCTTACCGGCTTTCACCTCTGCAGTGGGTACATCCATATCAGTCTTACCGGCTTTCACCTCTGCAGTGGGTACATCCATATCAGTCTTACCGGCTTTCACCTCTGCAGTGGGTACATCCATATCAGTCTTACCGGCTTTCACCTCTGCAGTGGGTACATCCATATCAGTCTTACCGGCTTTCACCTCTGCAGTGGGTACATCCATATCAGTCTTACCGGCTTTCACCTCTGCAGTGGGTACATCCATATCAGTCTTACCGGCTTTCACCTCTGCAGTGGGTACATCCATATCAGTCTTATCGGCTTTCACCTCTGCAGTGGGTACATCCATATCAGTCTTATCGGCTTTCATTACTGCAGTGCTTACGTCCCCATCACTCTTACCGGCTTTCAGGGTTGGCTGCACTCCACTACTGCAGTGGGTCTGACCGGAACGGAGACAGCCAGACGTCGTGCACGGCACGGACTGTGGTGGAAGGACAGCCATCTTCCATCTCCTGCTATTTTCCACACGACGTTGCCGCCCACAGACACATGGTCAATGTTCTCAGATACGACTTCGAAGGCCGATATTATATTCCGGGTACGTAGCTAGCGGACCGTAGAGATGACTGACCGGCTAAATGCTGGTTGACTGGTTGACTGAATAATTATTCGATTACGCATCCTGTACATTGCCAAAGATTGAAGTTACCTTCCTGTGAATTGCAGTTTGTACAATAGGCTTGTCTCCCTTTATTTGGAGTTTCATTGGTGTGTCAGCCGAGAGTACAAACTCCAAGCACTGGTTTACGACATCCTTCCTTCGACCACTGCCTTATTTAGTTACGTCATAGGTTCCCGAAAACTCAGTGTCATCTAACGAGCAGTTTTTCGTTGGTGCTGAAACAGTAGTAAGTTTCTTACAAATAACTCAAATAAAACAAGGCATGTCATTTACAGCCGCCAACAAAGTTTACACCAGCTTAAATAAAACACAATCGTTTGAATCGAGAGGGAACTTCTTCTTTTTTACCCGGGGTGGATGCGTCTCATTTTTACGTGCGTGCTTGGGCGCTAGGTTGCTTCTACAGTCATATTAGTACCCGAACCTTTCGCAGGGCGCTGACCGCGTCGGTGGACAGCTGCGCCGAGATAAAGAGTGCCCCTTCAGTAGCGTAACTAAATCTGGCAGAGTTTGGAGGAATGTGCCGGAAAGCGATGCTCGGAGTATGCCGAGAGTATTCTCCCATGTTAAGCTCGTTCTTAACTGGACGAATGTTTGTTCGCCGAACATACTTCGGACACTTCGACGAACTATGATTCGTTTCTTAATTGAACTTTTAGTTCGCCGAATATGGTTCGGACAGTCCAAACTTTACTTAATTCTCAACTGACCCGAATATAGCTTCGACGAATACTTTCAACTAGGTTCGCGAAGAAAAGTTGGCTCAATTAAGAACCAGCTAGCTTCGCCGAATACTTCCAACTAGGTTCGCGAAGAAACAGTCGCCCAGTTAAGAAAGGGCTTTAAGGGAGACTACCACCTAGACGGTGGTGGTTGTCTTTCGTTAGTATTGGGCTGGTCATCCTCTCACCATTATGTGCCGGTGGTCACTGATGAACTACTCAGGTAGAGAAACACGTGTCTGACCAAGGCAATCAACACAATAAATGAATAATGGTCCCCACCAGAACCACATTTTTGATAACCACTCTGCTCCTGCTTAGCATGGTGGGCGAAAATTCAGCTGAAGGGTGAGCATTCAGCTCCAACAGGCAAGTATGAAGGGAGTAAGACTCTCTTTCTTTCTTTTGTTTTCTTTTTTCTTTTTTTCTTTTTTGCGTTAGATTTACTTTGTTTAAGGCCTTCCAGATCGAAATATAACGCCTCAACAGTTAATTACTTACTTTTGTTGTTTGTTTGTGTGAGCAAGTGCTCTTTGTATACGTTTTAACGGCAATCCCGCCCCGGTTATCAGATTCATGCAATTTCATTACTGTGCTGTTAGTAACCCGGGAACCGGAGCAGACGACGCTTTTGGTTTGAAGCGCGTAACGCCACATGGCCTTCACACAGCCGACCGGCAATAGCCACCGATGCGCGCCATTTTCAAATCTGTTTTCTACTCTTTGTTTACCTAGTCCTTTTCATGCACTAAGCCATGCGTGCCATTTTGAAATCTGTTTTCTCGCTTAATATTTTGACCGCTTGTTCAGTTGTTTACCTACTCTTTGTTTACCTAATCCTTTTTATGCACTATGCGTAATTTAATCTGGCATCTTAGCATGTTTATCCAACGTTTATTTAGACGCAGGATCGAGCTTAATCAGTAGCCGATGCCTCTCTAAGTCCATTCTTTTTATAGCCGTCGTCTGCACGGCGCGTTCTGTTCAGTACTAGTGAATAGTAGCGAATCGTTGTTTTGAATCGATTAAAGTAATTCTGTGTCGATTAATGCATTGTCGCATAGCATTTTGCTTAGCTGACTTCATGTTTAGTGTTTATTTTGGGTTGAAATTAACTTATTAAGTATTGTGTACTGTAGAAGCTAAGTTGTATTCATAGACTACTTGATATCACTTTATCAGCGATGCTGTGACTAGATAACGCGCCCCAGGCGAAAGTTCGCACCGATTGTTTCAGTGCTAGTCTTTGAGTGTGTCTTGCTTCTCTTACAGAGCGTTGTATTGTAATTGTTATGTACCATTTTAACTGTGGGAGCGTGCTCTTTATTCCGATGTAAGTTTTATTGATATTAATATTTTGTACATTGTGTTAGTTGTGATTTAGTTGTCCGAATCTGTTTATAGACAGGCGCAAGGCACGCTTCCCACTCAGTCTTGTTGTAAATAAAATAAGTCATGTGTGTACAATTTGTTTATACGGTTTAAAAGATCGTAACTGTAGCTTTAATTTGATGTTTTTCATGATTTGATTAGTTTAGTTATTGTAGAGGAAAGTGTATTTGTGCGGGCCAAGGAAACACAATTGTCAGCCATTTTGTGGTCCAGAGGGCCGATTTGATTGTAGCGATAGCGTGTGTTCCTTGTGGCCCGCGCCATTCTCTTATCTGTGCGTGCGAGTGAGGATTTTGGGGGTGCTGAAAAATTGTCTGCTGCTGTAGCAATAAAACCTGATTGCTGCCGTCCGCCTGCTGTGGTTTCCATTTTTACTGACTCCGCTGCCTGTGTCCTGTCCTTCTACCACTCCACACCATTACATTTGTTTTTTGGTTGTTGTTGTTGTTGTTGTTGTTGTTGTTGTTGTTGTTGTTGTTGTTGTTGTTTTCCTACACTTCGACCTAAAACAAAATTGGTGTCTTGAAATATTTTGTGACTTACAGGTTTATTGTCTTAGCATCTGGCTCCTTTCTCTTCCAGAGCTGGTGTTAAAATGTGTCTGGCGTCAAGGCTCCGACACACCCCACTGTACAACGAGCTCAGGATTTGACTTTGACGGCCGCCTCAGCCACACAGCAACAGTGACGATCAGCAACACGACCAAACGGCACGCCGGCATCTACAAGTGCCACTACTCCCTAGCCGCACCGCAGGATCTGCGTGAATGCAAGCTGCACGTGAAAGGTCAGAACATTCGGTAGTGGTAGTGGATGGAGGATGGATGTGAAAGGTCACAACATTCGGTAGTGGTAGTGGATGGAGGATGGATGTGAAAGGTCTCAACGTTCAGTAGTGGTACTGGATGGAGGCTGGATGTGAAAGGTCACAACATTCGGTAGTGGTAGTGGATGAAAAATGGATGTGAAAGGTCACAACATTCGGTAGTGGTAGTGAATGCAAGCTGCACGTGAAAAGTCACAACATTCGGTAGTGGCAGCAGATGAAGGACGGATGTGAAAGGTCTCAACGTTCAGTAGTGGTAGTGGATGAAGAATGGATGTGAAAGGTCTCATTATTCAGTACTGGTACTGGTAGTGGATGAAAGCTGGATGTGAAAAGTCCCAACATTCAGTAGTGGTAGTGGATGAAAGCTGGACGTGAAAGGTCCCAACATTCAGTAGTGGTAGTGGATGCAAGCGGCACGTGAAAGGTCACAATATTCTGTAGTTGTAGTGGATGAAGGCTGGATGTGACAGGTCACAATATCCATGGTGTCATTATCACTTGTGGGTGTATGGGCTGCACGTGAAAAGTCACACCATGCATGGTGTCACTACCACTTGTTTTACAGTGGGTGTATGGGCTGCACGTGAAAGGTGACAACATCCATGTGTCACTATCCCTTGTGTGTTACAATGAATATATTATTATGCTGAATGTGAAAGATGACAACATTCATGTTGCCATTATCACTTGTTTTTAGAATGGGTGTATGCGCTGAATGTGACAACATGCAAAATTATTGTCATGATCATTTGTTTGACAGTGGGGGTACTTGCTGAATGTGACAGGTCACAACATTCATGTTGTCATTATGTCTTGTTTTACAGTGAATATGTAATTATGCTGAATGTACCACGTCACGCCATTCCTGGTGTCATTATCAGCTGTTTTATTGTGGATGTGTGGGCTGAATGTAAAACGTCACACCATTCATACGTCACACCATTCATGGTGTCATTATCATTCCTTTGTTTTTTTTTCCCGATCTTAACATACTGTTTACAGGAACGAAAATCTCATGCACGTCATCTCCTGTCTACGAGGGTGAAACAGCCTCTGTGACGTGTCACTTTAACAGCAATCTACGGGAAACCAAAAACAACTTCTTCGTCTATCGGGCCTTCAGGACGGATGGAAAGCGTCGTGACGGTAACACACTGCACACCAACTTTTTCTCAGCCTGTAAAACGATACTCAAGATTTCTACTATGCCTGTGTATTCTTAATCAATCAGTGTATTTACTGGGGATGACACATGATGGTGTGTGTAAGTGTTTTCACACGCAGATACGTGCGTGCGCACCTCTCTATGTACATGTATATCAAATGAATACAATCATCTCTAGAGCTCTTTTTCAATTTTTATAAAATTATATCAAATGTGAGTGTTGTTTTTCATTGTAAAGCGACTCATGCCGTTGGGTAGGCGCTGCAGAAGTGTCCCAATAAACATGCCGGATCCGATTGGCATCCGGTCCGGATTATGTGGGAAACATTGGCCAGAAGCGGGCCGATTCTTGCACACCGACTTGCTTCCGGACCGGATCCGTTTGGCCAAAACCTGACACAATCGGCCAGAACCAAATCGGATCTGGGTTGGTTTTGCACAAGATTATCCGGGTCGTCTGTGGATGAACGGAACCGAGTCAAAAAGTCGGAAACTGGTAGCAAGGCGAATGCATCATGCTAGAAACCAGTCCAGATGATTCCTACACACTAGCTTGGTTCTAGACCAGATGCGTTTGGGCACAATGTGATCCATGCCTTCTTTGGAAAAACGGAGCTGAAACGGATGCGGGAAGTCGGATCCGGCATATACGATCCGGCTCGATTCTGGCCGCACGCTGGCCGTAATGGCCATAACTGGCCGTAACCAGGACGCTTCCGGATCGGATCCGGCATGTTTACTGGGGCAGTAGTATTTTGTTGTTATTGTTGTCTTTTAGGGAGTCACGGTAGCTCATTGGTACCATCATAGACTGGTTCACATTACAACTCCTGGCCCGATTCTCTTTAGGCAAACAGGTAAACCATGCTCATTATGAGGTAAGGAAAGGGTGGTAAACAGGTGTTGCCTAACCGGTATGACAGAGGTGGGGAGAAGGTGGGGGGGGGGAGGGGGGTCTGACATTATGCACTGCAGTCTCCAACAATCTGAACTACATAAACCAAACGTTTCCACAGTATTGTGAATATCAGAGGCATCGCCCCTGTTTGTCGGTGTTTGATTTACGTGTGCATTGTTTTAACAGAAGACGTTCTCACCTGCAACTGGGAACAGACCGACAACGGCAGAATTTACTGCATTCAACGCCGCGGCTTCCTTTGCAACACTGATGACATCTCAAGCGAGGTCACGATTAACATCCCTCAAGCAAACCACAGTCACGCTGGTAGATACGGCTGTGACACGGTGCCCGGTGAACATCGAGTCGTCACGGTGGACCATTGCGAAGTTGACGTCAGAGGTTTGTTTGTTTGCTGTGATTCAGTGAACAGCTTGTGGGTCATCTCAGGACGAGAACAAACAATCAGACAGGTTGCTTCTTCTCGTCCTCAGATGACCGACAGCGGAAGGGGGACGTTAAAATCCACTAACTAATCACTACTTTAAATAAGGATTTATTCCAATACAAAATAAAGATACAATACAAACTTCATGAGCACACCAGCAAGCCTTGTGGCTGTTACGCGTTGCGCTCATTTACATACATGCTGAAAACGAAAGGAAAAGACATTAACGGCGGACGAGAAATAAATTCTAGTTTTAAAAAACCAACAACAAACAAAACAAAACAACAAACAAATCACCAAGAACAAACAAACAAAGAGTAAATACACAAACAAAAATCACTAGGACACAGGCAAAACCAACTTTAACAAAAGCCAGCTGACTTGTTTCTGTTTTACTTGACATCAATACATTGTTGTTAGGATGCTTGGTTACTGCTTCTGTCTGTTTACTTGACATCAATCTATTGTTCTTAGGATGCTTGGTTACTACTTCTGTCTGTTTTACATGACATCAGTACATTGTTCTTGGGATGCCTGGTTACTGCTTCTGTCTGTTTTACTTGACATCAGTACATTGTTAGGATTCTTGGTAGCTGATTCTGTCTATTTTACTTGACATCAATACATTGTTGTTGATGTTAGCATGCTTGGTTGCTGCTGCTGTCTGTCTTACCTGCTGCTCAGTTCTGTCTGTTTTACTTAACAAAGCATTGTTGTTAGGATCTACGGTTAGGATGCTTGGTTCTTTGACTGGTTGCCTGGCTGTTGTTTCTGTAGCCTGCTGCAGTTTTCTACGAGTTTCTTTGTTTCCTGATTTTCCATTGCTGCGCTTTTGCAATGGACCGGAAATGGACCGGGTCTGTGGGTTTCTCTAACTAAAGTATCCATGTTTGATTGGTTTTCAATTCAGTGAGGACAACGACTCACGTTTTCACTGCGACTTCAACTGCCCGTCCGCTGACGGATCGTCAGCCAAACAGTGAGAGGCTGAATGCCCCCAGCAGAAGGGTCGACTTAATGGAAACGAAGACGAGACCTCAGCCGGATAAAACAGACCTTCATCCTGCGTCTGACGGTGAGCAGCATCAGGACTTGAACTTGTAGGTCGAACATGCGTTTAGTGTGTGTGTGTGTGTGTGTGTGTGTGTGTGTGTGTGTGTGTGTGTGTGTGTGTGTGTGTGTGTGTGTGTGTGTGTGTGTGTGTGTGTCTGTGTGTGTGTGTGTGTGTGTGTGTGTGTGCCGAACCGGTTATATCTCCTTGATTCAGTTTTTTTTTGTTTTTGTTTTTTTGCGCTTGTACATTTTGTAATTGTAAACGTTGATAATTGTAAGGCGCTATGAGCTCCGTTGAGAACGGGCGATTTAAAAAAGTAAGTTGTTGTTATTGTTATTAGTTTGTCGGCGGGCAACACAAAAACAAAACTGCAGACATCACATCACAACACCGATAAGAAAAAGAAAAAGAAAACGAGGAATACATGTGTTTTGTTACACTAAACGTCATCAACCATCTTCCTGCGAATCCCATGCACCCTTTTTCAGCTGTATGAATACAAAGTGGATTCCCTGCCAATCTGACCACAGGGCTTTTACTTTCTGGCTCTTTACCGGTTCTAATGATCCAGTTGTAGCCACCCTTTTTCAGCTGTTTGAATACAAAGTGGATTCCCTGCCAATCTGACCACAGGGCGTTTACTTTCTGGCTCTTTACCGGTTCTAATGATTCAGTTGTAGCCACCCTTTTTCAGCTGTATGAATACAAAGTGGATTCCCTGCCAATCTGACCACAGGGCGTTTACTTTCTGGCTCTTTACCGGTTCTAATGATCCAGTTGTAGCCACCCTTTTTCAGCTGTATGAATACAAAGTGGATTCCCTGCCAATCTGACCATAGGACTTTTACTTTCTGGCTCTTTACCGGTTCTAATGATCCAGTTGTAGCCACCCTTTTTCAGCTGTATGAATACAAAGTGGATCATCTGCCACTCTGACCAGGGTAGTTGTTTTTGTTTTTATTTTAGTTATTGTTGTTGTTGTTGTTGTTGTTGTTGTTGTTGTTGTTGTTGTTGTTGTTGTTGTTCTTCTTCTTCTTCTTCTTCTTCTTCTTCTTCTTCTTCTTCTTCTTCTTCTTCTTCTTCTTCTTCTTCTTCTTCTTCTTCTTCTTCTTTCTTGGGTGATGTTCCTTTATTGTTGTTGTCTTGTTTTGTTTGGTATCTGTTTTTACTGCCTTGCTCAGTACCAGCATGATGTATTTGTAGAAAAACAGAGATGGATCGCCTGCCACTCTGACCCTTTCTTTCTACTTTTTATGTTTGTTTTGGTTGGGTTTGGTAGGTTGTTCTTGTTGTTGGGTCTCTTGTTGTTGTTGTTTGAGGGGGTCTTCATTTTAGTTTTATTACTTTTTTTCTCTTTACCAGTGTGGTTGATCCAGGTGTAGACACCGTTTCCATTGTATGAATACAGAGGAAGTCACTGACCTCACTGACATCCAATGCAGACAGGCTACGCCTCTCCAGTTAATAAAGAGTAGTGAATCATGCCGTGAGATACTTTATATACAACATATTTTGCTCGCTTTTTTCCGACTTGATTGAAGCAAGGGAGCGACATTTTACAGTTCGGTCACTGAGGATGTTATTCGAGGACCTATCTTTGGATTGCAGCTTTGATTATCTGAAGGAGATAAAAAATAAAAATAAAAAAAAGGAAAGTTACAATCTTTTCTTACATTCTTGGATTAAAAGAATAAAAATAAATGAAAAATAAATAAAATAACTGCTGACTGTTTGTCTTCTCCCTGACATCACTTCCGCGGTTGACTGGTTTTAGGTATCGGATAACATTCCCCTTCACCGGCATGATCCAGCTGTAACCACCCAAGGCTTTCCCATTGTATGGGGCAATATGATGATGATAATAAACCATTTGCAATGCGAGAACCTCTAACATAAATACAGAGATCGGTGCGCTGTACAGAAATCAGATTAAAAAATGAACCCTGAAATTTAAGACAGCACAAGCGAAAAGTGACAGTGGTATTGACTACAAGGAATTCAAACCACATAGCCAAACAGCCAGACCTGCATTAAACACACACAGGCACGTACGCACGCACGCACGCACACACGCAGAGAATCACCTAGCACTTCAGTAAGAATCATTCTTCTCTGCCACCGTGATTCAGTTCTGATCTCTTCACATTTTACAGAAACAGCTGGTGAAGAACCTACCACCGTTTAAACGTTCGCCTTCCTTTCTTCCTCGTCACCAACATAGTGCAGTTGTGGCTAACTTTTCCTATTGTATGATCCACGTAGAATGATGGAATCGCCACCTTTTCGCATTGTATATGTTCCACTTGGAATGACCACCTTTTTCCATTGTGTATGATCCACTAGGAATGATGGCATGACCACCTTTTCCCCATTGTATATATGATCCACGTGAAGTGATTATCTTTTCCTATTGTTGTTGCACTTGGAATGACCCACCTTTTCCCATTGTGTATGTTCCACTTGTTATGACCCACCTTTTCCCATTGTATATGTTCCACTTGGAATGACCACCTTTTTCCATTGTATCCACATGGAATGATGGAATGACCACCTTTTTCCATTGTATATATGAATGATTGAATGATTGAATGACCACCTTTTCCCATTGTATATGATCCACGTGGAATGACCACCTTTTCCCATTGTATATGATCCACGTGGAATGATGGAATGACCACCTTTTCCCCATTGTATATGATCCACCTGGAATGACCACCTTTTCCCATTGTATATGATCCACGTGGAATGACCACCTTTTCCCCATTGTATATATGAACCACGTGGAATGATGGAATGACCACCTTTTCCCATTGTATATTATCTGATCCACGTGGAATGATTATATGACCACCTTTTTCCATTGTATATGATCCACGTGGAATGATGGAATTACCACCTTTTCCCCATTGTATAGATGATCCACGTGAAGTGATTATCTTTTCCTATTGTATATGATCCACGTGGAATGACCACCTTTTCCCATTCTATATGATCCACCTGGAACCTGTGCGAGATCAAGTTGCTGGTTGTTGACTACTTTGTGGTTTTCCTGTCTTCTCCAGGAACCTACAGTGACGCTGTCCGTGCTTGTCCTGAGTCCTTCTTTGTCATCTCTTTCGTCGTCGGGACGGTCCTCTGTATCTTACAGCAGTGACGAAGTCAAATCACTGAAAGATTTACAATCATTACGTGAAATGGCTCTTTCAATAGGCTGTTATAAATAGCATTGATTTGAATCTTTTGTGTGTGTGTGGATCGTGTTACTTATAGTGTCTAAACTGTCATGCCATTATGTGTAACGTCTGAAAGTCGTGACCTCAGATAGCAGGTTAATGCGTTTGTCTCGTCGCAAACTATGTTCAGCTGGTCACTGAACAGGACTTTAGGAGTAATTGAACTTAGTATAACTGTAACTCCTCTGTTGTGAGTTAGTCAATTAAACTGTGTCATCATGCCGGTGCCAAGAATACAAGCAACGCGGTGGACATTCTTGGGCATCCGTTATGTTCAGATCATGAAGAATACTTTCAGACTGCTTTTGGAAATTATAATATACCGTTTACACTGCACCAGTCAATGCGGGAAACACATCCCAGCCAATCAGCGAGCACGTATTAAAGAGGCTGGGGCTGAACAACAAAAATCCACGTGTTTAGCAGACTTTAGAGTGGAGCTAATACGGTTAAAGTAGACTGGTCTAACGCGGCAGCAATTTCTTTCTTTCTTCTTCAAAAGTAGTTAAAAATCGGATTGCTATCCTACATGTGATGCACTTGTTATGCACTTCAGACGGGTCATTATTTGATCAAATAAATTGTTTGATAATAATTATATATAATCAATTAAAATAAAAAATAAATTAATATTAAAAAGGTGGTTCTCACCAACATTTCATTTCAACATCAGTCGAAGTTTTTGTATGCTTCCGCTGCTGACGAATGAAGCCGGCTGTTATTACCTTTAGCCATTTTATCAAACTTTATACAATTCAAAGAGTGATCAGCTGCTCAATTCGCCTAATCTTCAAAGCTCCCAAATCTGCCCACATAACCCCTTTGCTTTACGATCTCCACTGGCTACCAATCAGCAGCCGGATTCAATACAAAATAGCTCTCATCTACCTCCATATTGTCTGTGGTACAGCTCCTCCATACCTCTCTGAATTGCTTCATCACTACTCTCCTTCTCGCTCTCTTCGTTCAGCCGCGGATACTCGCATCGTCAAAACGATCCTTTCAGGACATCGGACTTTTCCTGTCTCTGTAAGGCATTCCACTTCACTCTCTTCTTCTTTATTTCATGTCCTTTCACAGTTTACCTTTTTTCTCTGCTGTGTATTAGTTACTGATGTACTTGTTGTTATACATTAAATACAACTGGCAATGCTCCATGGGATTCGCTGAAACATTTTTAAACTGATAACACTCGTGTCGTTTTTTATTATTATTTATTCCAGAAGCCCTTTTGTCCCTACAACAAGAGTGTCTGGCACTAAACAAAACAAAGTCTGGCCCTGCCGGCCGGTCAACTGATACGCCGGTTGACCTGGCCAAGCGCCTGTCAAACATGGGCGAACTGTTTTGGGAAGTTCTAAACATGTACATCTGGATGCATGCGCTGCCTTTCCAGTG
>OY757553.1:16931593-16966271 GCA_963584105.1 Alviniconcha strummeri
CATGATCGGAGTGAGAAAGATGTAAAAATTGTCGTCCACATTCATTGAAGCCAGAGGATGGTCTGTTGCGGAACGTTTTGTCACTATGGCACGTTTTGTCACTAAGTTGACAAAACGTGCAGCGATGCCTGCACGTTTCGTCACTAACGAGGTAGTGACAATCCTGCAGGCATTGCGCCTTTTTTCTCTCATTTGGATATCAGTACATGTGACATTGTGTTTGTCACGTGTGTGTGTGTATGTGTGTGTGTGTGTGTGTGTGTGCGTGCGTGCGTGTGTACGTGCGTGCGTGCGTGCGTGCGTGCATCAAAGAGAGAGAGAAGGAAAGAGAGAAGTCAGAGAGAGAGAGATTTGATTGATTGATTGATTGATTGATTGATTGATTAAACTTTATTTCTCATTAGCACAAAGGCCGACTCACATGTATGCCGTTGCTACAGTAGTACAGTAAACTCAGTGAAGTGTCTTCCCCACTGGTTTTGAACCTGCTCTTGAAAGCCTGCATGAATGGGGTATCGACAGTCTCTGGCGGCAACGAGTTCCAGTTGTTCACGACTGATTCTGATGATGTTTGTGACCCAGAATAACTTTTAAAACGGTCCAGGAATTTCCGACCGTCTCCTTGGATTTTACCCCAGTGAGATAGGTAATAGGCTAACTTCTTCAACAACAACAACAAAATCATTTTCCCTCGACAGGTTTGTTTCAGTGTTAGTTTTTGGGGGGAATGATTTGAAACTTGCCTCTAAATCTAAAAGGCATGAGAATGATGAAGGCTAACTTTGTCGGAGATTAAATGAGCAGGCGAACGATTCAGCGGAAGCCTTCTTCAGGGTTGCTTTACGTGCACACGGACTGCTGGGGACGGGGAGCAAAGGGCGAAGTTTTTATCAGTGTCTCTGATCCCGGTTAACACGTGGACGACGTACATACATGTATGGGTTGGTTTCTGCCGTCAGTTCCGTGTCCAGAAATAACTAACTTGTCAGTGGCGCAGAGCAAGAGCACTCTGTGTGTACAGATAAACTGTGCAGATTACTCCTTGTTAACACTAACAAGTTAAAAGAGGAGTTGCTATTTACAGAAGCAAATCACTAAATGCAGCAGAATGTGAAGAGCTCAATGGTTCGGTCTTTCAGGAGAGCGTATGGTGCAATTTTACAAGTACAAATGAAGAAAAGGTTTTCATTGGACGCATCTATAAAAGCCCAAATTCTACATAGAAAGACGCACTAGAACTACTTAAGCTAATGAAAAGTGACTTATTGAACAATTATGACAAGATTTACATTGCTGGAGATTTTAACTACCCTTCAGTTAGATGGGACGGTGAACGGTCCAACAGCAAGGACAACGAGTTTGTTGAATGTGTCAGGGATGTGTATCTGACGCAGACGGTTAAAAAAAAAAATGGGAATAGAGAAAGACATACCTTTAATCTGCAGGGTTGCTTTACGTGGACACAGACTGCTGGGGACGGGGAGCACAGGGTGAAGTTTTCATCAGTGTCTCTGATCCCGGTTAACACGTGACGACGTACATACATGTATGGGTTGGGTTGGATTCAGTTACATGTGACGTTGAATGGTCCAACAACAAGGACAACGAGTTTGTTGAATGTTTCAGGGATGTGTTTCTGACGCAAACGGTAAAAAAAAAAAATAGGAAGAGAGAAAGACATACCTCTAATCTGCTTGGCCTAGTACTGGTAAACGAGGAGAGCATGGTATCTGGTATTGAACACTGATCTCCAGGAAAAATGATAATGAAACACTAGTATTCTCATTATTATATGTGTGTGAAGAAAAGCAAAAGGAACAAGAACAAGAACTTAAGTATGATTTGAGCAAAGCCAAGGGTAACTTTGCAAAGACGAGGACAGAAGTTGAGGAATTCGACTGAAGCTGTATTCTTGATACCAGCATAAATCAGTGTTGGCAGATAATTAAAGAAAGGATACATGATGTCATGTGTGTTTAAAAGGTCACAGTGGTCACCATTAAAATCATGATTACGTAGGTACTGAATAATCAGTTTCATTGTATAGTGCGTACTGGTGTTTATGACATACTATGCGCCCTAACATGTTTTCGTCATTATTATTTCCCCAGGTACTCTCAATGGTCACGTAGACAATGTGGTCGAACTTCTTTTGCCAACTGTCATTTGTGACTGCGACCAGCTTTGATCCTTCCACCGACAACAAAAACTCCGTCAATATTTATATTTTTTAAGTAGGAGGTTTCTCTACTCTGTCAGCCTTGCTACTTGCATTGCACACTGGACTTAGAACTAAAGTTACACACACTTCTTGATTTTTTTATTTTTTTATTTTTTGTTTGTTAACGTTTCACAGAGAGAGAGAGAGAGAGAGAGAGAGATGAGAGAGTGAGAGGAGTGAGAGAGAGAGAGAGAGAGAGAGAGACAGACAGACAGACAGACAGACAGACAGACAGACAGACAGACAGACAGACAGACAGAGACAGAGAGACAGAGACAGAGACAGAGAGACAGAGAGAGAGACAGACAGACAGACAGACAGACAGACAGACAGACAGAGAGACAGACAGAGAGACAGAGACAGACAAACAGACAGACAGAGACTTCTGGTAGCGCTGGGCTCCTAGCATCGGTGTCTGCGTCGGCAGTACCCTACAGCAGGGAAAGTGAGGAGAGGACTTAAACTCCAGTCACTGGTATTCGACATCATTCCTCCACTTAAGGTGTACACACACACACACACACACACACACACACACACACACACACACACACACACACACACACCATTCGCGCGCACACCCGCTCACTCACGTACACAACCAAACACGCATTCAGCGTCTGACAAACAAACAGATTAGGCATAATCATATAGAAGTGTCCACTACCTTTCCGTCAGTATCTGAAAGCTCCATTGGTTTCACGGGCGGATCCATAACAGCAACACTGTCAAAGTATTGTCGCTCAGTTCCACATTCTACTTCTCAAGCAGGCTCCTGCCAGAACTCTCAGCAAACGACCCGATCACAAATGGCCTGTGTGTGGGCTAACACTGACCAAACAACACAGCCCCAGTGTTCAAGCCCACAGCCGTTCTGAGACCGTGACTACATGTAGTGTCTGATTCGCTTGCATTCAGCAGACGTTGCCGAACTTCGTTCATTACGAGCAGTTGTACACGACGGCTCCTCTTTGCCGGGTGTACGCGTCCCGTGTCCGTGTTGTAGTAGTTGTTGTCACACTCCGAGCATCGCTTTCCGGCACCTTCCTCCAAACTCTGCCAGATTTAGTTACGCCACTGAAGGGGCACTCTTTATCTCCGCGCAGCTGTCCAGCGACGCGGTCAGCGCCCTCCGAAAGGTTTGGGTACTAATATGACTGTGGAAGCAGCCTAGCGCCCTAGCACGCACGTAAACATGAGGCGCATCCACCCCGGGTGAAAGAAGGAGTATGATCGATTGACTGGTCTTCGAGACGAGGTCGTGAACCTTATTGTAGCTGTTCCCCGTGCTCGGAACAGGTTCATTTCTGGAAAATTGACTGAGACGAGGGACGCCGCTCAAAGCGAATTCGAATTTTCTCGAAATTCAGTAATGATTCGGGCTAATTTTGCCACCACTTATGTCACTCATGCGCAAGTGCCCCGTGATGTGTGTTAGTTGTCATGTACGCGCGCGCGCGCGCGCGCGCGCACACACACACACACACACACACACACACACACACACACACACACACACACACACACATACACACGCGAACACACAACGAGGGAAGCGAAAGACAGATTAATGCTGCTGGGGAAGGAGTGACAAAACGTGCAGGCAGTGCATCAGATTTGAAACGTTTTGTCACCTTAGTGACAAAACGTGCGGTAGTGACAAAACGTGCCGCAACAGGGCCTCTCTTTTGGTCGGTACAAGGAGGTACCACAAATTGTATACACATGCACAAAACGTCGCACGCACGCAGACTCACACACACACACACACGCGTGCGCGCGCGCGCGCACGCACGCACGCACAGAAGAACGCATGTACACACACACACACACACACACACACACACACACACACACACACACACACACACACACACACACACACGCACGACTGCACTATTTCCAATCTCTCTCTTTCTCCCTCTCTCCGAGAAATTTTCAAGGTACCATCCACGTACCGCCCTGGTACCTTTTCTATCCTCTCAGAAACCCTTTCCTGTACCTCTCGGGATACCCCACAAACAAGGGGCCTAAAAAGGTGTTCGATAGATACAAAGAATTCGCAAATTCCTTTTTAACTAACTTCTTTACTCCTACTGTCGCCATATAAAGATATGGAAAACATTGTAAAAGGATGTCCAGGGATCAAAATTCAAATGCAACCGACAGTTCAGGCCTCTCTTTTGGTGAATACAAGAAGGTGACACACATTGATTCATACGCACGCACGCAGACACAGACGCAGACACGCACTCACGTAAGAACGCGCGCGCGCACACACACACACACACACACACACACGCGCGCGCGCGCGCGCACCGCACGCACGCACGCACGCACGCACACTCACAGGCTTCGCTTCTCATTAGCAGAGAACCAACAACTCTGCCCCTTTTTGTAGATACAATTGAAGATAAATGTCATGTGCTCTTCTTATGCTGATTGTACATTCAGTTAAGAAGCATGTTCCGCTTGCCTTTGTACAGGGGCTTACCGACGACGATTATAAATTCCTTAACCTGTCAAGCTTTATTCTTTGCACTTACGCTGAGGGAGAGCCTAATAGATAAAAGAGCTACAGTCTGTTATGTGTGCGTATGGATCCATGAAATTATCCTTACTTGTTGACATTAACACATGCTGCTGCTAATAATGGTTTCTTCGTTTACTAGCACTGATCACGAACTGGCAACCACTTTGTAACGGGCCACAGGACTACAGACACAAACTTGACTCTCTCTCTCTCCCCCATCAACCGTGAGACCTTCAAGATAGCAAACCATGTAACCCCCCCCCCCCCCCCAACACAGAGAGAGAGAGAGAGAGAGAGAAGAGAGAGAGAGAGAGAGAAGAGAGAGAGAGAGAGAGAGAGAGAGAGAGAGAGAGAGACACCCCCCCCCCCACACACACACACACACACGCGCGCGCGCAGTTGACAATAACAATATACTTTATTCATCCCAGCGGAAAATTAAAGCTGTGGTTAGATCTTATACATTAACTCACAATGAAGAACTGAATTGCACATATTGAGATATGTGCAATTCAGTTCTTTGTTGTGCGTTAATGTATAAGATCGAACGACAGCTTTAATTTCCCGCTGGAATGAATAAAGTATATTGTTACCATCCGTGCACCACCATAGTTCCTTTTCTATCGTCTGAGAAGGCCTGTTCCTGTACCTTTGGAATACCCACAAACAAGGCCTTTAAAATGTGTTTGAAAGGTACAACAAATTCGCACACTCTTTTCTGACTAGTTTCTTTGATCCTGATGTCGTCAAACGTAGGTGTAGAAAATGTTTTTAAAAGTTGTCCATGGATCAAATCCCCAAGCGACCGAGAGTGCACTGCAGGCCTCTCGTGCGGCCGGTTCAAGGAGGTACACCCACACACTCATACACAACCACGCACGCACGCACGCACGCACGCACGCACGCACGCACGCACGCACGCACGCACGCACGCACGCACACACACACACACACACACACACACACACACACACACACACACAGAGCTTATTAGGGCCGCGAAGCCCAGGACGGCCACCTTGACTTTCACACAGCTTCTTAGCTCTGACCTAACCGCTCAGAAGGTCTAGCGTCATGACTAACGTAACTGCACCACAGAAACAGTTATTTACATTTATGATCTCTCTCTCCCCCCCCCCCCCCCCCGGTCTTTGTAAACATAATGCTTAACGTCAACAGAAACCCTAAGGCCTATAGTAGGAACGGGGAGAAGGGGAGGGGGGTGTTATGTGATTGGGTAAGAGGGAGAGTATATATACCTATAGCTACATTGTCACCACCAGAATGACTCCAGCATTAGATGGGCAGCAATGAGAGCCATTTTAATGTTTCATTAATTGTGAGGACAAAGTTACAAGACAGTGTCCACAAACCATAGCCTTTTTGAAGAAAAAAGAGAGCCGAAGCGAAATCGAGCCGTGGCCCTTCTGCTACGCCTTACCGCTAGACCAAACCGGCTCTCTCTTTCTCTCTCTCTGGTTCCCTCTCCCTGAAACTAGTGAAAGCAGGGTAACGGGCCTGAGGCCCCCTTTGTCAGTGTCGTAACCAAGCGCCTGTCAAAACGCCTTGAAAAAGCCGTTCTCCACAAACTTCTCTCCCATCTCCAAGAAAACAACCTCAGCAATCCCTTTCAGTCAGTTTCTACGTGACCACTGAGAGTACCTGGGGAAAATAATAATGACAAAAACTTGTTAGGCGCATAGTATGCAATAAACACCAGCACGCACTATACAATGCAACATTTTATTGACTAACACCGACAACCTCATCCTTTTCCCTTTCACCTTGCATTTATAACCTACACTGTTTATTTAAATCTTAACAGTTCGGTTCAATGTTGCTTTACACCACAGAAACCACATGGCTTAATAGGGTCGGGGAGCCCAGGATGGCCACCTCGACTTTCACACAACTCCTGAGCTTTGAAGAGGTGTTACAAGTAAACATGGAGCTTAGCGTCCACAGAAACCACAAGGCTTATTAGGGACGGGGGAAGGGATGTTAAAATAAACATCGTGCTTAGCATCCACAGAAACCACAAGGCTTATTAGGGACTGAAGGGTGTTAACAAAACATTCTCATTTTATATCTCTCGTTTCAGTATGCTGTATTGCTTCTGAGCATTCAAGTTCAGCAAAGCGCCACCGCTTCGCAAGAGAAGAGACGGGAGAAAGCCCTGGCGGCTAGATTAAAGGCTACGCAAAACGGGATTAGGTGGATAGGGGTCAGTTATCAAAGCAGCAGGCCCTCACCCCTGCAAAACCTCTTGTCATCAAGGTAACTAGTGGATTCCAATAAGGACAGCAGTCTCTGATGTACCGCCTGTCAGGCAAATGCACGAGCCGTGGGGAGAGAGAAAAAAAGGCCAATGTTGTCGCAGCTTTCCCTAGCTGAACACTCGGGGGTCATCCGGTATATCTGTGCAACTGTACACTGACAAATTTTATTGTCCCTAATATGCTTTTTAGCACCTGAGGACATTAGACAAAATGTATGGTATGACACATTTTGTGCATTCCGTAGAGAGAGGATTGTCTGTGACCGCGATTTTGATTATGTTGCCACATGCAAAAATGGCCAATGATTAATTTTTACACGATAAGCCCACACAGGAAATACACTAGACAGACTCAAGAAAACCTGAGCAGAAGAGACTTGAATACCTATTTACTGCTGTAAGTAGGCCAAGCAGCCTGTGATTTTGTCTAGTTCAACCCCCAAAACACAGTTGTCTGAAGTCCGTTCCGAAGCATGAGTGGAAAAGATCAAGTCACTCTCAGTCACTGTCAGTTTTCCGAAGGGGAGTAACTGCTCTGTCTTCTCAAATTTTGTTAATCTGTTTCCTCGGTTTTTGTTTCTCCTCGGGACACACCTTTTCAGTATCCATCGGACACCTGTTTCCTATCATTGGGGCGGAGCTTAAACGCTACCTTTCTCGTAACTCCTATGTACCTACACAGAGGTGCACCTTTACTATGCCGTGTGGGTGTGGCCAAAAATTAATAAGGTGTTGCGGAGGTGTCAAAAGAGAACACCTCCTGTGCCACTAAAATAAGGAGCACCTAGTTCTGCCCTGGGCAGGATGCCAGCTGCCTTGGGCGGTCGCCAGGCCGGTGTGGCCGCTGTCAGCGGGGTCCTGGTCTGGCTGTCTGGCATTTGTATTCCGCACTGGACGCAGAGGAAGGAACTGGGAAGATTGCAGCAGGTAGTCTAAAGAGTCCTGTGGTGGTCCAGGTCGGTGTTCTGACTGCGCTGTTGGTCGTGGATCAGGGGTGGCTCCACGATGAATGTTTCTGGCACCCCCTTCAGCACTGTTAATATTACCGCTTTGCCGGACTCTCTCCTCGTGTCGTGGAACATCGGGGTTCTTCGCTGGCTGCTTGTCACGTCTGTTGTGTCTCATGAATCGGTCGTTCAAGAGATCGTAGGTGTACATCGAGTCCTCAGTAATGAGTTTGTCAAAACGCAGTTCAGCGTTGTGGCCCTTCTGCCTCAGTTCTCTCTGTAAAGTCATCAGTGCTTGACGTTTCTTCTGGACAGTTTTCCGAAAAGTCTTCTCTGACGTAGATGTTGTCGTAGCCGTTGGAGAGAGAGAGAGAGAGAGAGAGAGAGAGAGAGAGAGAGAGAGAGAGAGAGAGAGAGAGAGAGAGAGAGAGAGAGAGAGAGAGAGAGAGAGATCATGTTGATCGCATTTATGCTCTGGAGCAGGCTCACTGCACTCGCATGTGATTCTGCATGAGTGACTAGCTTTTTTATAGCGCGTTTTTGAATATCCACTGAAGAGGTGTACATACAGCGCTGGCATGTCTGGTGCCACATGAAACTGCTGCCGTCTCGGCGCGTTCTGTGTACACCATACAACCACGCACCATGTCACTTCATGCAAAGCCACATACGTAAGGTGCATACGTGTTTAACTGTAACCTGCCACCTGCACCTTTGGCAGAATGACCGGGATCTTTTACCTGCTAATGCGTTAAGAGAGTCAGCACAGAAAGTTGACCCTGGAGAAGAAAATTATTTCGCCACTCCTGCAGGGACTCGAACCCGCGAAAGTTTCAATCACGCGTCTGGCCCTCTAACCACTGAGCTATCCCCGCTCCCCATGTGATAGCTAGGTGTTTAATGTTGCTTCCAGGAAGAGGCATCCGCAGGGGGGTACTGCGGGTGCAGAAATTCAGGCCCCCTCTGTTGAGAAGCCAGAGCTGCCAAACGTTCTTCCCGTAAAGCCTGGAGTAGGTCAGAATATAGTCACGCATGTTTCGCCCCATGACCGTAGTTTCTTCCTTGTCTTCATTTCAACCTTCCGGGTCCTTTCACCTTCACCCCCCTGCCCCCCACCCCCTTTGAGCTACCATAACCCTTCCACACGCACTGGATGCTGTACTTGTATTTTGTTTGTTTGTTTTTGGTGGTGTTTTTAGTGATGTCTTTTGGCTGCTGACGTCTTCACTAGCTGACTGATGATTTTGGGTGGATGAGAGAGAGAGAGAGAGAGAGAGAGAGAGAGAGAGAGAGAGAGAGAGAGAGAGAGAGAGAGAGAGAGAGAGATGCGTTAGTTGCGGCGAATAGTGAGGTTGTTTAAGGCCGGATTTTGATGAAATGGGGACAGAGCGGATAAAAGCATAGAGTGCGGATTTGGGGGTTGGAATAAGGGCCAGTAACTTAACTTAGAACACAGGGAATGTCTTCAAATGTAGCGTCAATTCAAAGATGATAAACACAACGCGGGGTGGGTGGATGAGAAGACAGACTCAGTTTGGTGTTGTTGTTGAGCATCAATCAGTTAATGATAGTTGCATCAGTTTGAGTGGACGAGTGGAAAATGGTGCGCGCATGTCAGTGTGTGTGTGTGTGTGTGTGTGTGTGTGTGTGTGTGTGTGTGTGTGTGTGTGTGGCACATACCTGTGTGTGTGTGTGTGTGTGTGTGTGTGACACATACCTGTGTGTGTGCGTGCGTGCGTGCGTGCGTGCGTGCGTGCGTGCGTGCGTGCGTGTGTGTGTGTGTGTGTGTGTGTGTGTGTGTGTGTGTGTGTGTGTGTGTGTGTGTGTGTGGCACATACCTGTGTGAGTGTGTGTGGGGGGGACACTCTCTCTCTCTCTCTCTCTCTCTCTCTCTCTCTCTCACACACACACACACACACACACACACACACACACACACACACACACACACACACACACACACACTGTGTGGTAGGTGATAATGGTAGACTACAATATTTAGCGAGACGGCTACAACAAAACTTACACAACGAGTTTCATATTTCGCGGTAACACTCGAATAAAACCCATTGTGTGAGCTATTCATTACACGTACATACAGTGAATCATTCTGGTAATGATGCAGCTTTGAGCGTGAAATGAAAACAAAACCTTCAGTCTTCGGTGACAACCTTTTTACGCTGTGCAACTAAATGGGCACAAGAAGGAAGTAGTGCTAATATGCATTAAACTCCGGACGACTTATACTTTTTTGGCTTGCGTATTTATTCAATTTTGAGAGTGCAATTATGTAGGTAGGTAGTGTTGCTTAGTGTCCTCAGAGGTCAGCTGACATATTAGGGACAAGCTGAGACCAATGCCGAAGCATGGTTCAACATAGCTTTACGTCCACGGAAACCAGAAGTCATTCTGGTGGTGACAGTGTAGCGATAGGTATATAATCTCCCTTTCCCCCACCTACATATCCCCTTCCCCCTTCTCCCCGTCCCTAATTAGCCGTACGGTTTCAGTGGACATTAAGCACCATGTTTACTTACTTACTTACTATAAGGACGGACTGAACGCTGCGCTTTCGCCAGAAAGCAGCATAATATTTATTGGTTGGTACAATGTTGTTGGCACCGCAGTTTTTAGACTATTGAGTTGTGTGAGTAATTTCGTGTCGTTTCATCAATGAAACTTCCCAGCAGCCTTACTCTGTGTGTTCCCGTTCGCCTCGCCTTCCACGGAGTGTTCGCCTCTTCGTTTCATACCTCATCAAAAAGCACTGTTAATATTACATGTTGACACTGAGTGTTAATGTATTTGTAATGGAGTGGAGTGGTCAAAGGACAAGACACAGGCAGCGGAGTCAATAAAGTGGAGACCACAGCAGGCGGAGGCAGCAATCAGTTTTTACTTGTTCAGCCGCAGACAGTTTTCAGCACACACACAAAATCATCACGCTCACGCATAGATAAGAGAACGGCGCGGGCCACAGGGAACACACGCTATCGCTACAGTAAAATCGCCCCTCTGGACCACAAAATGGCTGACAATTGTGTTTCCCTGGCCCGTACAAATACACTTTCCTCTACAATAACTAAACCAATTAAAACATGAAAAACATCAAATGAAAGCTACAGTTACCATCTTTTAAACCGTATAAACAAAATGTACACACATGACTTATTTTATTTACACAAAGAGTGGGAAGCGTGGCTTGCGCCTGTCTATATACAGATTCGTACAACTAAATCACAACTAACACAATGTACAAAATATAAATGTCACTAAAACTTACATCGGAATAAAGAGCACGCTCCCACGGTTAAAATGGTACATAACAATTACAATACAACGCTCTGTAAGAGAAGCAAGACAAACTCAAAGACTAGCATTAAAACAATCGGTGCGAACTTTCGCCTGGGGCGCGTAACCTTAGTCGCAGCAGCGCTGATAGTGAGATTAAGTAGTCTATGAATACAACTTAGCTTCTACAGTACACAATACTTAATAAGTTAATTTCAACCCAAAATAAACACTAAACATGAAGTCAGCTAAGCAAAATACTATACGACAACGCATTGATCGACACAGAATTACTTTAATCGAATCAAAACAACATTTCACTACCATTTATTAGTACTAAACAAAGCGCGCCATGCAGACGACGGCTATAAAAGAATGGACCTAGAGAGGCATCGGCTACTAATTAAGCTCGATCCGGCGTCTGAATAAACTGACGTTAAATAAACATTCTAAGATGCCAAATTATATTATACATAGCTTAGTGCATAAAAAGGACTAGATAGACAAAGAGTAGGTAAACAAACAAGCGGTCAAAATGTTAAGGGAGAAAAACAGATTTGAAAAAGGCGCGCACTGGCGGCTATCGCCGGTCGGCTGTGTGAAGGCCATGTGGCGTTACGCCACACGCCGCGCTTCAAAACAAAAGCGTCGTCTGCTCCGGTTCCCGGGTTACTAAAGTACAGTAATGAAATTGCATTGATCCGTTAAGCGGGGCGGGATTAGT
This sequence comes from Alviniconcha strummeri, assembly GCA_963584105.1. NCBI lineage: Eukaryota > Metazoa > Mollusca > Gastropoda > Provannidae > Alviniconcha > Alviniconcha strummeri. The sequence continues at coordinate 16,943,588 of OY757553.1, forward strand.
GTAAAACGTACAAAGAGCACTTGCTCACATATTTAATGTACTTTAGTGTGGTTTTTTAACTGTCATGTCGATGTGGATAATGTACAGCGCCGCGAGCTCATAATCTTTACGGGGTATAGCACTATATAAGAGCTTTATTATCATTGTTATTATTATTATTATTTCATTGCCTTGTCGCTAGTAGGTCTTCCTCGACTGCTTCTCCTCAGTAACTGCAGAACAAGTCGAGCGTTCGAGCTTCTCCTTTCGCTGACAATGCAGCGGCCATTGTATTCTTACACTGACCGTCTGTCATAATTATGAATATATGCGATGTGAACTCATCTCGACCCACGCTTCAGCTAACTGCAATTCAACCAATCATTTGTTGCTAAAACTGATATTCAACATGCGGTATTATGTCACTTGTTCTTTAATATTATTCTGACCAGTGGGATACCGTAGAATAATCATTCCGAAAAAAGCATTGCAGAGTACACCCAGAGTGTGATAAATATAGCTTACGCAATGGGTTTGGATGGGATACAGTGAAATATGAAATACTCGTGTAAGTGTTGTCGGAGCCAGCGAGTCTTGACGAGCAGACTTCGACAAAACGTATAGAGAGAGTGCTTCATATTTTGCGGTATCACACGAAAAAAAAGAAGAAAAAAAAACATTATGTGAGCTAATTCTTACACGTACGTACAGTAAATCATCCTGGTATTGATTCAGCTTTGAGCGTGAAATGACAACAAAACCTTCAGTCTTCGGCCAACCACCTATCAAAAAGTAGTATCTAACTGCGATTCAGTAGCCCTGATATAACCCGATATCGTTGCCTGGGCTCAAAGCACCAACTAACTGCGATTCAGCCAATCATTTGTCCCTAAAACTAAAACACATATCTAACATGTGGTGTATATCACTTGTTCTTTATCACTACTTGCTGACCAGTGTGATACCGTAGAATATTCAACCCGAAAAAAGCATTGCATAGTACGCTCAGAGTATATATTTGTATGTTATGTATCAAGAGCTTTATTCCAGTTAAAAATACTATATAGATGTTGAGGAAAGGTATATTTGCGCTCCACATTATGTCTGAGAATATCTGTAACCCTTCAATGGAAAGAGATCCGATGGTCCTGATCCGATGGACAGTGGTCCTGTCGGCCGTACCTTGAAAGTTGATTGTCGAACGCTGCTGCACCTACACTTCTCTTCCATCGTGTGGATCTCTTCCATTGTGTGATATTCTTGACTTATTGCTGAAAGCTGCTCAAACTCAACAACACTTAGATAATCAGAAGAAGAATAAGGTGGCAGAGGAAACACTGAACTTGCTTGTCTTGCTCTTCCTGTCCACAAGCAGAATCACAACATTTGATAATTACGCCAACGACATCTTTTTCACTTGCATCTTTTTCCCAGCTGGAAGGTACCAAGAGAGTGGATGTAGTGTGGGAAACATACCTCCAAGGTGGCAGTAAAAGATGTACACGAGAATCGAGAGGGAAAGGCATCAGGACAAGGACTGCAGGTCATAAAAAGATCCAACGGGAAATGACAGAATTTTCTGCCTGACCCAGAAAATATTTATATAATAAGAGCTGTTTTCCATCCTCTCTGACAAAATCACTGCCTTCGACTTTTTTCTGTAAAGGAATTTGTTACATCTTATCAAAGAGTTGTGATTAAAGTAACCAATCACAGCATGCCAGGAAGTGACTACAAGAAGCAGACAGGAGAATTTTGTTTCATTTACCGGACGCTTAGCGGAAGGGTAGTGTCACATGTCTGGTTCAAGCCGTGGATACTGGTGTGATTGTCATCTTGGTTAGGAAATTCCGCCACTTACGCGGTACATGCCCAGCAGGAGACATACAGATGGGTTTCGTGCAAGGAAGAGCTAATTCACTTGCGTTCACATCAGTGTCATCGTCGAGGCTCTCGGGGAATGAAAATCCATGGCCTTGTCCATCTTCCAAAGTTTTACAGGCTGCTATACGGTCTCTTTCTTTTTTAGAAAGGGGAAAGGGTCGGCACTGGAAGCTTGGAAGTGTTATCCTGAAGTAACAGGTATTTAGGTTGCTGGCAAACCCCGCATACACTCAGTTGGATGCTGAAACGGAGCACGTTAAACTACTTGAGTGCTCTACAGTCATCCTGAATGACAAGACCGGTCACCGCAACGTTGTCAGTGAGGCACCCAGACAAATGTTCTTCCAGAAAAAGCAAAGCGATGGAAACCATTCTACCAACCCAAAGTGCATTGTTGCAGCAACTAATTAAGGCATGCTGCACCTGTGACCTGTGACCTACACTAACAACAATCCGATCCTAGTGTGGTTCACGTTTTCAGTGGTACCAAAAGCTTGTATGTACTTGATCACACGAGGATGTAAATGTGAAAGCGCCTGCAGTGGCAGTTGTGCTTGTAGGAAAGCTGATGCCGCAAAGATCTGTGTACAAATAAATGCGACAAATAGACCCTTGTACGCCGACGAGCACTACAGTCTTAATTTACATGACGGCGGTAGCATTTTCCGGACAAGGGAAATTTGAGTGAAGATAGGGAGGTGTGGAATGCATGTAAAAGGAAGATTTTTGTGGGCTCCACAGACATAATCCAATGAATTACCTATTTTTGTGTTTGATTTGTTCTACTGTAAAAACACACACAACTACATCACCGAGTGTCCTTGCTGTTTCCATCGCGTAATCCAAAAATGGTATCACGTGACGGCATCCAAGAGCTTGCAATTCAGAAAAGATTTAAAAAAAAATTAAATTAATAACTCGGATATTGTGCCTAAAATATGTTGACGCTTTCCCGTCTATCCTCTTCATTTTGTTAAGCTGTATGTCTAGAGGAGCTAAAATGTTTATAAACAAAGACTTTAACAACAAATCTTGTAATTTTAGAAATTTTATAATACGTTAATTAACTTAATATGAAAGAATCTGTATATTTCATTTGCCACTAACAATGACAATATTTAATAATATACACACTTCGTTCATCATATAGTATAGTTCGACCCGCATTGCTTTATTTTTCGAGGAACATCTTACAATGTAGGGCGCCTATGCACTCTTGCTGAGTGCCTCATTTTGAGATGAGACCTAAACGCTTAACAATGACAAGCAACAAACAACAGAAAGGACTACTGCTAGATACACAATTTACAACCGTATTGTGTAAATACAATACAACTGCACATGCGCAGGCATTTTTTGATTTACCACCCCCCTCAGACACACACACACACACGCACGCACGCACGCACGCACGCACGCACGCACGCACGCACGCACGCACACACACACACACACACGCACACGCATGCACGCACGCACACGCACGCATAAATACACACAGACACACGCGCACCCACGCAGGTATGCACACACACACACACACACACACACACACACACACACACACACACACACACGCGCGCGCGCGCGCGCGCGCGCGCGCGCATAATGAATAACTAACAGTGTTAATGCCCGTATACGTGGATTTAAAAAAAGTAATTAAAAAAATGACATAATTTGTTGACGGGAAAGTTAAAGGACAAGTTCAAGTTTTGGGGTGATTTTTGACACTATTTCAGTTGACACTGTGTTCGCTGAGAACAATGATGTAGGTGAAAATGTGGTCTGAGGGTTATAAATGCACGAAAACCAGCATTTTCTGTAGTACCGAAAGCGTAGCCATGACGCTGAAAATCATGTGCACATATGCGCACTACGTCACGCTGGGGAGTCGCTGCAAAATGGCTAGTAGCCACAAGGTAACCGACTTATTTTTATATAATACAAAAGGGTGTTGGCTAGATTATTTGGCCTTGACAGAAGGGATTTTATACAGACGGGTGTCAGAAGTGAAAAGAATTGTTTGGGAAGGAACATAGATCTTGAGGGTTTCAGCGCGGTTTTGAGGCTTGGTACCCAGCAACAGATCACTTCGTACCGGTAAGAGAAAGATAGTTTTTAAACGTGACTATTGGTTCCGTCCACTGAAAACGCTCCGACTTAATATAGTTGAGGACTACGCGTGACAAGTCATACAAAGTTGTACTTTCACTTCTTTCGCTTTCACACCATGAACACCACAGCAGGTAAGTAATTAGAACTTCTTTAATTATCCCTGTTGTAACTCTCAACAGATTTAGGGAAACAATAAACTGCTTCAGAAAGACTGACACGTTCATGTGATAAAGACAGTAAACCTGCCATGTTTCACATCACAAGTATGCATTGTTTTCACCCAAATGGACATTTCGACCTAAATGAACAACATCTTGAGGGATTGTAGTTATAAGCAACCTTTCCCAGTTCGACCCACCTTTCACGTTATTTTAGCCAGCGTACAGTTTCAGTTGTAACCTAGTGAATACACCCTTACTGGCGATAATATAATAATCTTTGCTTTGTGTGTGTTGCAGGCCACACTGTGGATTTCGTCTGTACCGGGTATGTATCACTATCATTATTTGAACACTGGCAGTAATACGTGCAAAGGGATTGAGATCCAGATGGTTTATTACACGCAGGCTTTGAGCCCATAGAGCCGGGAGGGGGGGTGGGGGGGGGGGGACGGGGCGGGGAGTCGTCACAAGCACAGAAAGCAGAACGAAATAGTGATAATGGGTACTTACTTAAATACACGTGTAATCAATTTAGATAATTATAATGAATACCGCCCTGTTGGTCTTCTTCCGTATAGCGTATCGAAGATCACAATCTCTTCTCTTTCTTTACTGTCGAAGCTCTCTCTCTCTCTCTCTCTCTCTCTCTCTCTCTCTCTCTCTCTCTCTCTCTCTCTCTCTCTCTCTCTCTCTATATATATATATATATATATGAGAGAGAGAGAGAGAGAGAGAGAGAGAGAGAGAGAGAGAGAGAGAGAGAGAGAGAGAGAGAGAAGCACATATCACAGCTGTACCTCTCTCCTCACCTTTAAGGTTTTGCAGAGTGGTAACTTTTTGTGGTACCGATTTGCTCCTCCTAGAACTGCCGAATCTGATCCTTATCTTCTTCCACAGTCTAATGCACATCACTTGGACATCTGGCGTGTTGTTTCCAAGTATTACCAGTTCACTTTGCTCATTACCAAGGACATGCTATTCCTCGATTATCTCAAATTGTTCTTGTACTTTTTAACTGTCTGAACTGTCATCGTTGATCGTAGAGGGTGAGTTTGGCTGTGTAGTTGGGCTACAAAGTCAAACAAATTCAGTATAATTGTTGTTGTCCTTACTACGTTTCACAGGCTGTCCTTGGGTGAGCAGTTGCTGTTGTCTTGTCATAATACTCCGCATGTCACCCTTCAGTTCACTTAGTGATTTTTGTGATAGAAATAAAGTTCGCTCTGGTCAGGTCTGGGGATGGCAGCTGTGTTGTTGCTGTCCGATCTAAGGACCAGCGTTATCATTTTCCTATTGTTTTCCCTTTACCGTGGACGTCCCATAATGTAACATGGCATTTTGTGGTCAGTATTTAAAGCACAGACTAAAGTCAGTGAAGAACAAACGGAAGGCCCACTTTGTAATCTGCATACTTCCGGTATTGCGCAAAACGTCTTATACATTACTGGTAACGAGCAGACTGGTGTGCTCACTGCCGGTAATGGGAAAGAAAAGTGAACATTATTGGAAACGAGCAAGATTTGTTGTTGTTGTTGTTGTTGAGCATTCATATTTATGATAAAAATAACTCCTGTACAGCGCTATACCCGGTACGAGCTCGAGTCACTTTAAATAGTGCGTTAATGGTGGTATGCACAAACTGAGCAAGCAGCAGTGATGACACGTTTGTGGTTTCGGTTGCGCGACTTTGACAGTGCGCACTATATGGCAGAGGTGAGAATGAGTTAGGAATCACGACAAGCATGCTTGTACACCTGCTTAAGTTAATATGAACAGGCTGTTCATCTCTTGTTCTGTTTATACCACTGCTGACCGGGCAGTGACCGACGGAGCAACAGAAAATGGATCGTAATAAACAAAGCTTCGCGGAAGAGAATCAGACGTTCCAGTAGGAAAAAGGCAGAGTTCTTTCATTTGGGTAAGCGTAAACCTGGGACGTGGGCAAGATTATATCAAATCAAACTGCACAGGTCACTGCTGCACAAATAAAAACAAATGCAGTAAAATTCGTCAAGTCAGCATTTGACACTGTCACGCCCGCAACCCAAAGTGCGAAAATCGAGTCACGAATGATCACCATGGCGAACATTGCTATGATGTAATGACACTTTGGTCAGCCTGCCAGCTTGTCCCTTTAGGAGATGACAACGAAACAGTGAAACTGATTTTCAAAAGGAGAATAACTAGCTTTTTATGAAATCGTGGTCACTTCTAGCGTTAAATATATAATATCTTTTGTATCTTACGAATTATTATATGTCTTATTTGTTAATTTATGTTGTAATCTGTGTACTATCTCACCCCCTCCCGCCTGCTTTTTCGTCTCCCCTTGCTCATCTTTTATGACGTTATACTTTCCAATTCCGTTGTTTTATCTGTTTGTAATTTATCATGTGTGTCCGTGTTTGTGTCAAATTATATTATTATTAATATTATGGGAGGGGGAGAGAAAATCCACATGAATTTTGAAGATATATAGAAGCAAATACGCCAACAGCTAGTGCAGCAACACCAGCGTCAACGACAGCAGAACCAGCAACAACAACACCAAGTCCAGCTGGTCCAGGGAAACTTTGCAACAACTCGGAACCTTGCGTGGCCAGTGCCTTCTGCAGCGAAACGGGTTACTGCCAGTGTAATGACACATACTATCCGAACTCCAACATCAGTTGTGAAGCGAGTGAGTACAGTTCAACTACAAGCTAACCTGCCTGTCACCGAGCACGCGTAGCATGCGCCCTGCATGCAATTATTGCAACGACAGTCGTCCCGGCGCTGCTTCATCCTCCTGTTCCTCTTACCCACACCTGCTACTGTTGTTTGTTGTCACTGCCCTTAGTTTGATTTGATAAATCCAGAATGAGCAAAGTGCTATGCTAACGACAGAAACACGGAGAAGGACCGCATTGTCTGGCACACACTAACACTGTGCACTCGCTGTCCCTCTCTGGGTCAGGCCAGAACAGCTGGAGCATGATGGTAGTCGTCTTATCGCAGTGCAGACAGCGATATGAGAACAAGCCTGATTCCTTCCTTGCATATTAAGATTGTAGTAATATACTTTAGCTTGCTTGATACAGCTTGGTGCCTCTCGCTCTGTGATACAGCATCGATTGTTTCCCTTGCACTGTGGTGCCTCTCTCTCTCTCTCTCTCTCTCTCTCTCTCTCTCTCTCTCTCTCTCTCTCTCTCTCTCTCTCTCTCTCTCTCTCTCTCTCTCTGTGATACGGCATGGATTGTTTCCCTTGCACTGTGTACCTCTCACTCTCTGATACAGCATGGATTAATGTTTCCCTTGCACTGTGGTGACTCGCTCTTTCTTCCAGCTGCAGTTTTGCCCAAATCGGTCAGGTGGCATGACTCTCTCCTTTATCTTGGTGAGCCGTCGAGCTGCCGACGTGTCTTGACTAGCAAAAATGGGAGATTGATTAGCTGTCTGATGAGGGAAAGGCGATTGATGGTGACTTTTTTTTTTTTTTTTTTTTGGGGGGGGGGGGGAGTTTTTAAAGGTTTACATAGGGTAACATATTCAACAATTTACAAATTAAAGATACATACTTTGGTTAAACAGTTGATATAATTATGTAATAACAAATACAAACCTCTCGAAACCTCAGAAACAATATTTACAAGCCACTTGAAACCTCAGCAGTGATAAAGTATCAGTTAAAACACTCCACACGGAGAAACTTCAGTTTTTTAACATTACAGCACATACATTTAACTTTGAAAGCATTGTATACACCGACACCGGGTGACCCCAAAGCATCTGTCTTTGCTAAACCTGTGTTGGCATTTCAGTCATGCTTAAATCTGCAGACTGACGAAGAAACCCCTGGCTTAACTCAGCTAACTTCTTTTCCCGCCGACACCTCTTCGCCGGGTTGAAAATGATTGTGATAATTCACTCTGAGGCTAAAATGTAAATGTATGTATTTGCCAGTTTGTCTCACGCCCGTCTAAACCCCACAGCAGTTTCTTACTAGCTTGCTTCCCTTCTTTCGTGTATTCATAAATTCCCTTGTCTCTTCTTTTGCTCTTCATGTGCACAAGACCTCCACCAAAGCCTGTGCAACAGAGCAAAATCTAGCTAGCGATTATTTTGCTCATGTCGCTTGACCCATTGCAACGGCATTCTCCTGCACGTAACAATTGCAAACATTCTTCCAAGGAACAAATGCAGACGTAGATGTTTCGTGTGAGAGTTTTTGAGAGAGAGAGAGAGAGAGAGAGAGAGAGAGAGAGAGAGAGAGAGAGAGAGAGAGAGAGAGAGAGAGAGAGAGCACATATCACAGTTGTACCTCTCTCCTCACCGTTACGCCTTTGCAAAGTGGTAACTTTTTAGGGTACCGCTTTGATCATCCTAGAACTGCCGGATCTGATCTTTGTCCTCTTCCACAGTCCAATGCACATCACTGAACATCTGGCGTGTTGTTTCCGAATAATTGCCAGTTCACTTTGCTCATTACCAAAGACATGCTATTTCTCGATTATCTCAAATTGTTCTTGTACTTTTTAACTGTCTGAACTGTCATCGTTGATCGTAGAGGGTGAGTTTGGCTGTGTAGTTGGGCTACAAAGTCAAACAAATTCAGTATAATTGTTGTTGTCCTTACTACGTTTCACAGGCTGTCCTTGGGTGAGCAGTTGCTGTTGTCTTGTCATAATACTCCGCATGTCACCCTTCAGTTCACCTAGTGATTTTTGTGATGGAAATAAATCATCAGTTCGCTCTGGTCAGGTTTGGGGATGGCAGCTGTGTTGTTGCTGTCAGATCTAAGGAGCAGCGTTATTTTATTTTTTATTTTTTAAATTGTTTTCCCTTGACCGTGGACATGGCATTTTGTGTAACATGGCATTTTGTTGTCAGTGTTTAAAGCACAGACTAAAGTCAGTGAAGAACAAACGGAAGGCCCACTTTGTAATCTGCTTAGTTCCGGTATTGCCCAAAATGTCTTATACATTACTGGTAACGAGCAGACTGGTGTGCTCACTGCCGGTAATGGGAAAGAAAAGTGAACATTATTGGAAACGAGCAAGATTTGTTGTTGTTGTTGTTGTTGTTGAGCATTGATATTAATGATAAAAATAACTCCTGTACAGCGCTATACCCGGTACGAGCTCGTGTCACTTTAAATAGTGCATTAATGGTGGTATGCACAAACTGAGCAAGCAGCAGTGATGACACGTTTGTGGTTTCGGTTGCGCGACTTTGACAGTGCGCACTATATGGCAGAGGTGAGAATGAGATAGGAATCACGACAAGCATGCTTGTAAACCTGCTTAAGTTAATATGAACAGGCTGTTCATCTCTTGTTCTGTTTATACCACTGTTGACCGGGCAGTGACCGACAGAGCAACAGAAAATGGATCGAAATAAACAAAACTTCGAGGAGGAGAATCAGACGTTCCAGTAGGAAAAAGGCAGAATTCTTTCATTCGGGTAAGCGTAAGCCTGGGACGTGGGCAAGATTATATCAAATCAAACCACACAGGTCACTGCTGCACAAATAAAAACAAATGCAGTAAAATTCGTCAAGTCAGCATTTGACACTGTCACGCCCGCAACCCAAAGTGCAAAAATCGAGTCACGAATGATCACCATGGCGAACATTGCTATGATGTAATGACACTTTGGTCAGCCTGCCAGCTTGTCCCTTTAGGAGATGACAACGAAACAGTGAAACTGATTTTCAAAAGGAGAATAACTAGCTTTTTATGAAATCGTGGTCACTTCTAGCGTTAAATATATAATATCTTTTGTATCTTACGAATTATTATATGTCTTATTTGTTAATTTATGTTGTAATCTGTGTACTATCTCACCCCCTCCCGCCTGCTTTTTCGTCTCCCCTTGCTCATCTTTTATGACGTTATACTTTCCAATTCCGTTGTTTTATCTGTTTGTAATTTATCATGTGTGTCCGTGTTTGTGTCAAATTATATTATTATTAATATTATGGGAGGGGGAGAGAAAATCCACATGAATTTTGAAGATATATAGAAGCAAATACGCCAACAGCTAGTGCAGCAACACCAGCGTCAACGACAGCAGAACCAGCAACAACAACACCAAGTCCAGCTGGTCCAGGGAAACTTTGCAACAACTCGGAACCTTGCGTGGCCAATGCCTTCTGCAGCGAAACGGGTTACTGCCAGTGTAATGACACATACTATCCGAACTCCAACATCAGTTGTGAAGAGAGTGAGTACAGTTCAACTACAAGCTAACCTGCCTGTCACCGAGCACGCGTAGCATGCGCCCTGCATGCAATTATTGCAACGACAGTCGTCCCGGCGCTGCTTCATGTAGGCAGCCGATCCCTCCTCTTACCCACACCTGCTACTGTTTTGTTGTCACTGCCCTTAGTTTGATTTGATAAATCCAGAATGAGCAAAGTGCTATGCTAACGACAGAAACACGGAGAAGGACCGCATTGTCCGGCACACATTGATACAGAGCTCTCGCTGTCCCTCTCTGGGTCAGGCCAGAACAGCTGGAGCATGATGGTAGTCTTCTTATCGCAGTGCAGACAGCGATATGAGAACAAGCCTGATTCCTTCCTTGCATATTAAGATTGTAATAATATACTTCAGCTTGCTTGATACAGCATAGATTGTTTCCCTTGCACTGTGGTGCCTCTCGCTCTTTCTTCCAGCTGCAGTTTTGCCCGAAAGGGTGAAGTGGCATGGCACTATCCTTTATCTTGGTGAGCTGTCGAGCTGCCTACGAGTCTAAATTAGTAAAAATGGAGATTGATTAACTGTGTGATAAGGGAAAGACGATTGATGGTGACTTCCCGTTCAGCCCGACCTGAATGCAGTCTTTTCCTACGTCCGATATTGCGTGTGTTCTTATTTAGGAATCTTTCTACTTTAAACTTAATGTTTTGAAGTTTTTAAAGGTTTATATATTGTAACATATTCAACAATTTACAAATTAAGATACATACTTTGGTTAAACATTTGATATAATTATGTAATAACAAGTACAAACATCTCGAAACCTCAGAAACAATATTTACAAGCCCCTTGAAACCTCAGCAGTGATATGTATCAGTTAAAACACTCCACACGGAGACACTTCACATGTCAGTGACATGTTTGCATGTTTATTCTCTTTTCGCTTAGTTGACATGTCGTGTTGACATTTATTCGATCAAGACTCAACGAAACCGCTAGACCAATGGTTTGATGGAACTGAAGTCCAGCTGCACACACCGTTACCCCGCCTGTTCCAGATTCTTGTAGTGAATGCACCATTTGTTTCAGATCGGCTTGCTGGTGGAAGAATAAGGCCTGAGTGCAGTCTGATATATTTGTCAAACAAAGCAGTTTAAGCCTTTATTTTCAAATGCATTTTTGTAGTTATAACCTATTATTAACAGTAAAATCAGTAGAATGCACGTTATTTGATAAATTCATACATTGCGTTTTTATTTTGTATTGAATACGTTGCGGAAAAGTTGTTTTGAAGACATTTTTGTCAGATTTAAACTTGAAATGGAAAATTGCGCTTGCTGTTGACTGTTTTAGACTTGGTTGTATTTGCCGTAGACTGCGTTCTGTACTCTGAGCCAGACTTTCACCAGTAAAGTCTTGCATTTCTTGATTGTAAGAAACATTCTTGAGCCAACCTGGTAAAGGAACAGGCTACCAGTTCACGTCTATCATGTGTTTTTTGTAAAAACGGCCTGTCTTGTGAATGCCTGCAGAGAAACGTGAACGAAGGGCTGAGATCACTTATATTCTATGTATAGCTTGTCTGGTTCCTCCACCCCTTCACTCTTTTGTTACGTCTAGTTTTTGTCTACCGGCCATTTCAACTATATTTCATTCCAAAAACCCTCTCCATGATGCCTCTGTTTTGAGCTTCCTTCTTGCAGCTGATTTCTGTCTAACCCGCCATTCTCCTGTATTTGTCTGCAACACAGCTCTTCTTTATACCGTGTTTTTTTGCTCTGTGCGGTCGCCTTCAGACCCAGCGTGTTTGCCGTGCGCTGCAACACGTGTCGGGGGAGGATGGCATCCTAGTGGGATCGTGGTGGCTGAGGTCCCCCGTGAGGTCCAACACGCTTCTTCGGCCCGGACTTCTCCTAGACGGGTGTTGGGTTGGCCCGACCCAGTCAGTCGGCTGGTCGTGCTTTGCCCTAATTTCGATTAGAAGGCAACGGCTTAGAGTCAATCAGGATAGAGGTAAACCTTTAGTTTCTTTATCACCTGAGTATATTACGTAATGAGCCCTGGTGCGAGCTTGCTGGAGTTTCCGCTTGTGTGCATCCCCTTGTTGGACTCGGTGGCGGATGTGGACAAAGCGTAACGAATCATTAATAAACATAACATGGCTCCCAAATATAAACACAAGCGGTTAAGGGACAGCGACCAGGACACGGACGCGGACTCTGAGAATGAAAGCTTCCTTGATACAACTTCTAACTGGAGCGTCCGCTCAGGACAGTTCTATCATCAATGCGTTCCTCTGGTGGGCCCGGATCGGTATCGGCCGGCACTCAGGCTTCCTCCGGTAGGTCAAGGGTTCCGTACGATCCCGCGAATAGTTCAGAGACAGTTACGGGTTCAGCCGATCCCTCCAAAACGGCCTCTAAGGGTTCTGCCGATCCCTCCAAAACGACCTCTAAGGGTTCGGCGGTTCCCTCCAAAACCGGCCCTAAGGTTCAGCGGGTCCCTTAAAAACCGCATCCTCGAAAGATAATTCATCATCATCGAGGAGCTCGCCTATTGCGGTAAGGGTGGACGTCGAGGGGTTTGTACACCTCAGGTGCTCCGCTCCTTCCGGCGGGACCCAGGCTCCACCCAAACCTATAGATTCAGACAGGCTGAAGAAGGCGGAGCGGAATCTGGTCTTTTCCAACCAGTATTCTGCCCTGTCCAGTGATGAGGGGGACTCGTCACCGATCCCACCTGACTGCAGCGATGGAGCACTCCATTGTCCAGTGGAACTAGCGAGGCTTCCAAGCCAACTTCGAGGAGCTCGCTGTTCTTTCTAAACGATATAGGCCGGCTGTGTTTGGATTGCAGGAAACGTTTTTAACCAGTTCTAAGTCGCCATAATTTTCTGGTTTTAATATATTAACCAAAAATTCCTTAAATGACAAGATTACCGGGGGAGTAGCTTTGCTGATAAATAAATCCTATTTAGTGAGGTTAACCTGAACACCATTTTACAGGCGGTGGCTGCGAGGGTAACGTTGAACAAGGTCGTCACCTTTTGCTGAATTTATCTGCCTCCGTCGGATCACGTTGCAAAAACGGATCTCATTAACCTAATCGAACGACTGCCATCTCCGTTCGTTCTTTTGGGTGACTTCAGTGGTCATTCTCCCTTTTGGGGTAATGAGTCCTATAACAGCAGAGGACAAATATTGGAAGACCTCTTCTCTGAAATGGATTTATGTATTTTAAATGATGGTTCAGCGACTTATATTCATCCCGCCACCGTTTCCACTTCTGCATTGGATCTCTCCATTTGTGGTCCATCTCTGGTCCTAGACTATGAGTGGAATATACATGACGATCTGTGCGGAAGTGACCACTTTCCTGTGATCCAAACCAGCAACGCCGCCGAAGAGGCTGCTGCGCCTAACAGGTGAGATTTAAAAAAAGGAAGACTGGCTGTCCTTCCAAGCTCAGTGTTCTTCGGAACTGACAGAGGAGACGGCCATGTCTGCCGAAGATCCCGCCGGTCAGTCTACTGAGCTTCTTATCCAAGCAGCAGGCAAAGCTATACCTAAAACACGCCTCTCGGAAAGGCTTCCCAAGGTTCCATGGTTCAACGAGAGTTGCAAGAAAACAATTGAAGAAAGAAAGCTCAGAGAATTGTTTTTCTTTTTTGTTTTCTTCTTACACAACGCTGAGCAATGTTCAGAATTTTAAACTCTTAAGAGCCAAGGCTCGCCATGTTGTGAAACAACAACAACAAAGAATTTGTGGAGGCATTTCTGTACAAAGTTAAACTCAAAAACACAAACACAAAAGGTCTGGAAAGCTTTTAGAAAAATTAAGGGCAAGGTTCAAATTCAATTAACCATTTAAAAGTAATGCTAAAATTATTATCGACAACAACAACAACAACAAAAAGTGGCGGAACCACTAGCTATTAATCTGTCAAAATATTCCTTGACAAATAACTATTCTTCCGAATTTCAAAAGATTAAAATGTTAAAAGAATAAAGACGCCTGGACTTCTCTAAAAATGAAGATGATTATAACCTACCTTTCTCAATGAATTAAAGCAGTCATTGCAGAGACCTAACGACTCAGCCACTGGTTTGGACCAGGTCTATTACCAGCTGTTAACACACCTTCCAAATTCGGCTCTGTCTGTTCTGCTAAAAGTATTTAACCACGTCTGGGAATCTGGCTGTTTTCCGCCATCGTGGCACGAAGCGGTAGTCGTTCGCATTCCTAAGCCATTTTAGACCTATAGCATTAACCAGCTCTTTGTGTAAAACGATGGAGAGGATGATCAACGCTCGCCTCATGTGGTCCCTGGAGTCATAGGTCTTCTTTCCGAGAAGCAGTGCGGCTTCAGGAAGAACCACAGCACGTTTAATCATCTGGTTCGTTTCGAAACGTTTATTAGAAATGCCTTCGTTAAAACAGAACACGTCTTAACCAGTGTCTTTGACCTTGAGAAGGCTTACGACACAACGTGGAAGCACGGCATTCTGGCGAACCCCTGGGATCTCGGTTTCAGTGGCCACATCCCCAGGTGTATCCAGAGCTTCTTGTCTGAGCGTTCTTTCAAGGTTAGAGTGGGTTCCACTCTGTCTGAGCTGCACGAGCAGGAGATGGGGGTCCGTAAGGTAGCATCCTGTCTCCGGCCTTTTTCAGCATTAAGATTAACAATATTGTTAAAGCTGTCTTGAAAGGTACGGACTGCTCCTTGTTCGTGGACGACTTTGATTTGTGTGAGAGCGGAAAGACGTTAAACAGAGTGGAGAGAACTGTGCAGCTAGCTGTGTGTTAACAGTGTCCAAGAGTGGGTGTCGGAGAACGGCTTCAAGTTTTCTATATCCAAGACAGTCTGCATCCACTTTCACCAAGAGTACATTTTTTCCCCCCAGACCCTAACATTCTTTTGGGAAAAACGTCTATAAAAGAAGTCAAAGAAGCGAAATTCATTGGTCTCATTTTTGACACTAAACTCACTTTGAAAAATCATGTGCAGTATCTTAAGTCTTCTTGTCAAAAGGCTCTGGATATTCTGCGTATAGTGGGACATACTGATAGGGGAGCCGATCGTATCGCCCTGCTACGCCTCTACCGTGCGTTGGTCCGCTCCAAACTGGATTACGGATCCATTGTGTACGGATCGGCCCGTCGGTCGGTTTTGAAGCAATTGGATCCAATCCACCATCAGGGCGTTGGGGCTTTCCGCACATCTCCTGCCCAAAGTCTTTACGTGGAAGCACATGAACCATCCTTAACATCTCGCCGTTTAAAACTGTCTTTAAATTATGTTCTTAAATTAAAATATTTGCCGGAAAACCCAGCTTATAGTTGTGTCTTTGAGCCTGAAAACATCAAATTATTTGAAGAATCGGAGTCGAAAATTCCACCTCTCTGCATCCGCATTCTTCCACACATGGAGAAATCTAAACTGGACCTAAACCTGACTGACGATGCTCCCCTGTTGGAAATCGCTCCCTGGAAGCTTTCAGCTCCTGCAGTCCGTCTTGATTTAGCCAATTTCAAAAAAGACACAGCTAAGCCGGAAACATATAAACAGTTTTATTTGCCACTTATTTCCTTATATCCTTCATCTTTTTTTCTTTCTTTTTTTCATTTTCTTTTTTTCACGGATGGCGGCGGCTGTCTCCACAAAACGTCCTAGGAAACCTTTGACTTGTCGCCTTTCAGACGACAGTTCCATTTAAGCCCGTTCTTAATTGGGCGAATGTTTCTTCGCGAACCTAGTTGGAAGTATTCGTCGAAGCTATATTCGGGGTCCAAAAACCTTCGCTCAACATGTTCTGGGAACATTCCCCCTATTGGACGATCATTGCCTCTGATTGGCTGAGAGCAGAGCTCTCCTGTGAATGAAGAAAATACAAAAATAAAAATGCATGACGGTGTCGCTAGGTTCTTCACTCGCTTCGGAGGGAATTTGTTTATTTGTTGACTTGTGGAAGGCGCAGCCTTGTCTCGGAGACCCAGAATGAGATAGTAGTTAGCTGAATTACCCTGTGAGGGATGATGAAAGTATATTGACTTGACTTGACTTTAGCCTACATTTTGGATCATGCTGTCTGCTGCGCGTCTGCCGCAAGTTCGGGCCGAAGCTTGCATCTCATTACAAGCCAGTTGAGAGTGAAGTAAAGTTTGGACTGTCCGAACCATATTCGGCGAACTAAAAGTTCAATTAAGAAACGAATCATAGTTCGTCGAAGTGTCAGAAGTATGTTCGGGCGAACAAACATTCGCCCAGTTAAGAACGGGCTTTACACTGCAGAACTACGAGCTATTCTTCTGGCTCTAAAACGTGTTTATTGTTCTAAAAGAAAATCATTTTTCGTACTGACTCAATTTCATCACTAAAAGCTATATTTAACCTAAAGTATGAACACCCTGTCTTGGTCCAGATTCTAGAACTATATATGGATTTGACCAAAGATAGGAAGGAGATTGTCGTTGTCTGGGTCCCTGGCCATGTGGGCACTAGAGATAATTCAGCTGCAGACGCTGCAGCTAAAGATTCCCTTGTGGGCTGAGCTCATGCCATTCTCAGACTTAAAATCATATATTAGAATTGTGGCCGGCAGTCTGAGTGGGATGAGCTCCCGGGAAAGAAATTACATGAAATATTCCCGGTTTTAAAACAATGTGTTGTTTGTCCTCGGACAAACAGAAAAGAAGAAACTGTGACAGCCCGATTGCGCATTGGCCATTCTTTTATTACTCATTCCTTTTTATTGAAGGTTGAGAAACCGACAATGTGCATCGGATGTGACGAACTTTTAACTATTAAACACAGTTTACTGACGTGGTACATATTTTATTGAAATAAGAGAGTGCCATTTTACAGCTCAATCACTGCGTGTGTTGTTTCAGGAGATTTCGCCTGAGAAGATTTTAAACTTTTTTAAAGAAATCAATATTTTGGGAAACATTTAAATTTGAGATCACTTTTGTTTATGTTTGTGTCTTACTTCCCTTTTTAAGTGTGATTTTAAAATTATACATATACCAGTTTTAACACGTATACACTTTAAGAAAAGAAGAAGTAATATTTGATGATGACAAAACGAATAACGCCCTGATATAACCGCACTGGTTGAGTGGGCGTAAAACAGAAATTTACCTCTCTCTCTCTCTCTCTCTCTCTCTCTCTCTCTCTCTCTCTCTCTCTCTCTCTCTCTCTCTCTCTCTCTCTCTCTCTCTCTCTCTCTCTCTCTCGCGCGCGCGCGCGCGTGCGCGCGCGCGCTCGTTCTTGAGTTCTGATGGCAGTGAATACTTTTTTTCTTTCTTTCGTTTTTATCATTATTACTAGGGTTTTATCTGGCGGATACTCCGGTTTTCCCATTTAACCCGTGGGATGTTTGGAACTGGAAGCCTTTTGTTCTTTTTTTCAGTTTCAGACCTGACGTATGTTGTTTTGTTTCTGTTGTTGTTTTACCCACTCGTATTCCAAAGCTCAGCTTCCCCCACCCGTCCCGCACTCTCTCTTCTGCGTCATCTTTGGTTCTGGTCACAATATGCAATGCTTCACGCCTATTTCACAATGCACGCCATCCTCGTGCTTTAACACTTCCGGACACTCCAGTACCAATAATCGAAACAGACAATTAGACAAGTAGACCATTTTCATTGATTATCTGTTGCTTGAGAAAGGTGGTTTATCCCCCATCCCCGCCTTCTCTCTCTCTCTCTCTCTCTCTCTCTCTCTCTCTCTCTCTCTCTCTCTCTCTCTGCGTCATCACAATAAGCAGTGCTTTAACACTTCCGGACACTCCAGTACCAATAACCGAAACAGACAATTAGATAAGTAGACCATTTTCATTGATCATCTGTTGCTTGAGAAAGGTGGTTTACCCCAAAATTGGTTTGTGTTGTCCTGTTAAAATCAGCGTCCTTTTCAACCTTTTATCTGTTTGGACCTCTTTATTGCGTGGGCGTGGCGAAGCTTACGACTACCCGCTCATTACATGCAGCCGTACGGTGCAGTTGTGGAGGTGATGGGGGGTGAGGGATGGGGGGGGGGGTGGGGGGGGGCGTCAAAACGCGGCCCAAGTGTCACGTCCTGGCTTCTGCGTACTCAGCGGTTAGCAACGGCCCACGAGCCATCTAGTGTATTCACATATACTTTTCGTGCGTTTTCCACATATAATTAAACATGTACTAGATATTAACCGAAAACGCCAGTAGTGGATGAAATTCGGTTTTGTATAAAATCCAAAGAAAGTTAATAGCCGCTTCCGATCCACCCTTAACAGCACTGGAACAAGTTACAGTTCCATTCATAAATATCCAAATGACGGCGAAAGGCTATAATTCTTTCTTTTCCTAGATCAGACTGGAGATATGGGTTTGCTTCTGTTTTTTTCACCCTCACGTATTCCAAAGCTCAGCTTTTCTGCCTCCCCCCTCCCCCCTTCTTCTCTCGACCAAGAGCGTAAAGACATAATAATAATGTACATATATAACATGCTAATCGACGCCCTGAGCTATTGTAGGAAGCATTTAGCACAAAACAAAAACATTTTGTACACATCAACACTTTACAGAGATATAAAGTACAACAAGCGCAAACCAGTTCCACATACATTACATTGAATTGGATCCGCCCGCGATTTTACACACACACACACACACGCACACGCACACGCACGCACGCACGCACACGCCCACGCACGCATGCACGCACGCACACACACTCACACTCCCTCTCTCTCACTCACACTCACACACAAACACAAACACACATTCACAGAGAGAGAGAGAGAGAGAGAGAGAGAGAGAGAGAGAGAGAGAGAGAGAGAGAGAGAGAGAGAGAGAGAGAGAGAGAGAGAGAGAGAGAGAGAGAACGAACGAACGAACGAACGAACGAACGAATGGTTTATTGAACTAAGCCGTCTGCCCGTGTCAAACAGGGAGGTGGGGACATTTTATTTGCCTAAACAATCTTAGCATCAAAACATTCCAACAGAGATTCTCCCCCCCCACACCCCCACACCCCACACACACACGCACGCACGTACCTACGCACGCACTCACGCAAACTCGAACACACTCACACATGCGCGCACCCATACTCGCGCGCGCGCAAACAATTAAAACATACAAACACGAGTGCCCTTGCAAGCACAAACACGAGAGAAAAAAGTGATCAACAATACAAAAGCATGTGACTCACAATAAGCTAGGATCGCGTTGCTGATACTATTGGCTCTTAGCTCGAGGGCTTGGAAATATAGATTCCAAGAGGAAAGGATAGTCTTGTATCTGCTAACAGGATTGCCACCTTAAAATCAGATGGGCGGTTATAAAACTTAGCAGGCAAATCAGTTTTTCTTAGCCTTTTATATTTTGGGCATACTAACAGAAAATGAATTTCTGATT
The DNA here is from genome assembly GCA_963584105.1 of Alviniconcha strummeri. Taxonomy (NCBI): domain Eukaryota; kingdom Metazoa; phylum Mollusca; class Gastropoda; family Provannidae; genus Alviniconcha; species Alviniconcha strummeri. The sequence goes on from OY757553.1 coordinate 16,963,308, forward strand.
CGTTGGTGTCGCAAAATGGACAAGTACAAATATCTGATGTTCTTTCTGAATATCGCAGACGATGTGCTTATAAAGGGGATACACCTAGTCTGAATCTGACCAAATATTTCTTTAACACTGCTTTTTTAATGGTAAACAAATAATCTGCAAGACGATCTTTTGAAGCCATGGCACTGTACCAGTCTTGAAGACGGCAGTCAATTAATCGCACAAAAATCTTTTCGTGTTACACACTCCCAGGCAATCACGAGAGAGAGAGAGAGAGAGAGAGAGAGAGAGAGAGAGAGAGAGAGAGAGAGAGAGAGAGAGAGAGAGAGAGAGAGAGAGAGAGAGAAAACGTGGTGTTGGTGCTATTTGAAGAAAGGTTTCCAGTTTCGTTTGAAAAGAAGCTAATGATGGAATTCAAGGAAGCATAAGATTAGTCAGATTGTGAGATGAGGATGTAATTCCTCATGAATTCTGTTGGGGCAGATATGAAAAATACTTATATAACCATTCCTTATGGCTTACAGCTAGAGATGCTTTGACTAAACATCGCCCGTCATCAGCGTCGTTAGACAAAAAACAATAGATGCATTGTGGATTTCGACAAGGGACATGATGTAGATGATGATGAAAACACTAAAAATTGAATGTGACGTGATAGGGACAAATGCAAAGACAGCTGTGAGTGATTTGTAGGCTTCAGTTAAATAAGAAACCAGGTTGTTACTTTAGTGCATATTGTAGGATATAGAAAGTCCAATTCCCATGTGTGAGTGCCGATTAAGACTGTAAATACTTAATAGTAATGTATATTCATTGTGATAAATTGTGTGTGTGTGTGTGTGTGTGTGTGTGTGTGTGTGTGTGTGTGTGTGTGTGTGTGTGTGTGTGTATATATGTGTGTGTGTGTGTGTGTGTGTGTGTGTGTGTGTGTGTGTGTGTGTGTGTGTGTGTGTGTGTGTGTGTTGTCTGAACCCTAGTTGATGTGTACATTTTGTGTTTGGTTTTTGAAACCTCCGGATAAACATTCTCCATCTCTCTATAGATTATGTATGTTTTGTTTGTTAAGCGATTTGAGCCTCAGAGTAGGCGTTTTACAACTATCTATTATTATCATTGTTACACATACACACACATACACTCATATATACACACATCCACAGACAGACAGACAGACAGACAGACAGACAGACAGACAGACAGACACACAGACACACAGACACACACACATACACACACACACACACACACACACACACACACACACACACACACACACACGCACACACACACACACACTCACTCATATTTACACACATGGACAGACCGACAGACAGACAGACAACACACACACACACACACACACACACACACACACACACACACACACACACACACACATACACGCACCGAAGCGAAAACGTGATATTCGTGCTAACTGAAGGATTTTTTCTAGTTTTATTTTAAAAGACGGAAGACTTGAGCAGATGATGTGATTAAAGGAAGCTTAATGTTGGTAAGTTTGTGAAGATACTGATTTCATAATCTGGATGTGGATGTCTGCTGCGATGTAATTTCTCATGAATTGTGTTGGTGCAGATATCAAAAATGCTTATGTAACCATTCTTCAGGGTTGAGCGCCGGTGCTGCGTGTAGCAACACTACCACTGACAACAAGCAGTGTGTGGACAACGCCCAGTGTCTTGCTGACTCCACCGGCAACAACACATACACATGTCAGTGTGGTGACGCCTACTACAACAACAACGGCAACTGTACAAACCGTACGTATAACTATTACTACGTGACAGTTGTGCATGTACATCATTTCCCACAACTATGACGTCAGGGAAACAGTACTTTCTGGGGATTGTCAGTCTTGTGGGATGACTCGGGCCCCAGTAGAGGTGGTTGTCTTTACAGTGATTAACCACATCGCTCCCTTCCAGTGTATAGCATAGGTGTGTGGCACGGTGATCACAAATGTGGTGATTGTCCCGTTTTGGTGTGTGGGCACGCGGGGAAACTAAAAATACCTGATGGCTCTAGCTGTTCTGTTAAAAGTATATAACCACGTCTGGGAATCTGGCTGTTTTCCGCCATCGTGGCGCGATGCGTTAATCGTTCCCATTCCTAAACCCGGTAAGGACCACTTGGATCCCGATAAATTCAGACGTACAGCATTAACCAGCTGTTTGTGTAAAACGATGGAGAGGACGATCAACGCTCGCCTCATGTGGTCCCTCGAGTCGCAGGGTCTTCTTTCCGAGAAACAGTGCGGCTTCAGGAACAACCACAGCACGTTTCATCATCTGGTTCGTTTCGAAACGTTTACTAGAAATGCCTTCGTTAAAACAGAACACGTCTTAACCAATTTCTTTGACCTTGAGAAGGCTTACGACACGTTATATATTCACTTCCACGGTGTCCAGACGTACGTCATTATACCTGGACCCACGATACTACAAGCAAAGCCCAAAGGGGGGAGGGGGTGGGTTGAAGAAAGGTCTTCGAGCCCCAGTTTCTGACCTCCAAAGTTGAATAACCTTATATCTGCTGATCATCGTCTGCTTCCAACTTGGTTGAAGATTTTAGTCAGGAAGAAGGAACAGACCTGAGAGTGCCAAGGTGCCACAAAATTGTGCATCTCAGTTTGGCCTGCTCTTGACGACCGACCTGATTACATTCTGCTTACTGCACTGCTGCCTCTGCACCGAATAGCGACAGTGGGGAAAATGAAACTTATTCCAGTTTTCTACACATATAAAGAAATGTTATGTGAAAAGATCCTGATGTGGAATCATGTCTGTCTGATGTTGTGTGCACACAGGAGTGGCTCCCGGTGGTAACTGTACCGCAGGCACTCCCAACCCGTGTGTTCTGAACGCTGCGTGTAGTGGTTCCCCCAGCACGTGTCAGTGTGACAGCAGTCACTATGCAAGTGGCAATCAGTGTCTTCAACGTAAGTGATACTTCTTT
>OY757553.1:16966471-16978971 GCA_963584105.1 Alviniconcha strummeri
TGCTGGGTGCATCAGTTCCACCCCCAACCCCCACTCCCCCCCACTTCCCTCCTCTCCCCGAACCTGATTTTTGTCCTACAATGGTATTAGAGATCAGAGTGGTTATCAACAATCAGATCCCGGTTTGGGACCGTTATTATTCTGGTTATCTGGTCAGACATGTGTTTCGATACCTGAGTAGCTGATCAGTGTCCACCGGCACGTAATGGTGAGAGGATATCTGCCTAATACTAATGACAGAAAAACCAACGTGCAGGTGGTCGACTCCGTTAGCATCGGTAAACACTCTCGGCTGACACACTTTTCCTAAGAAGATCTAAATGAAGGAAGAAGTGTATTCAGAAGTGAAAAAACTACAAAAATCTGAAACAAAACCGTATGGTCTTTAACTGGTAGTAAATCTTGACTGTTAACAAAGAAATCTCTTTTTGAAATGCTGAATTAAAACGTTTTCAAGCGTAGGCAAGATAATAATAATAATCATAGGGAATTTATAGTCCGCTATCGTAGACTCGAAGTGCTTTACAACCTAACGATATACACACAATGCATAACCCATTTACAAATCAAATGGTATATAAACAAGCAAGCAAAATATTTTCAAAAAATAAACAAACATTTTCATACAAAGCGTGGCAAAAAACACCCAGACAAGATCGCGCGCCCACACGTGCACATGCACGCACACACTCACGCACGCATGCACGCACACACGCACGCACGCATGCACGCATGCACACACACACACGCATGCGCGCGCGCGCGCGCGCACACACACACACACACACATACATAGACACACACGCACGCACTCAGTCAATAGCTATAGATTAAAGAGGTGAGATTTCAAAGAGATTTGAAAGGTGTGAGTGTGTTTGATGATGTAACTTTGCAAAGGACACTGTTCCATACAAAAGGTACAGCATCAAAAACGATACCCTACCAAGCGAGTGCGTGCACACAAAGTGAAGACTAAGAATGGAAGTATGAGAAGAAAAGTGTAGCTGGCGGGTTGGTTTGTATGGAAGCTTTCAGGGGTTCAGTCAAGTCAAGTAGACAGAAGCGGTTTAGTTGAGGCCATTGTAGCACAGAGAAACGAATCTGTTGGTTGGGGGTGCGGTGGGTGGTGGGTGGGGGTGGGGTGTATGCGTAACAGTGTGACAGTAGTCACTATGCAAGTGGCAATCAGTGTCTTCAACGTAAGTGATACTTCTTTGATTGCAAAACGTATTTGCAGCAAGAACAGCAACAAACCAATTAATTCGAAAGTAAAAGGAATCTGATTCTTATCAGTAACATTTACAAAAAGAAATGTATTCAGTGTAATACTGATGTCGGTGACGATGATGAAGATGATAGGTAAGTTTTTAACAATATCCTCGGCTTCGAGCGAGTGTGTGTGTGTGTGTGTGTGTGTGTGTGTGTGTGTGTGTGTTGTGTGTGTGTGTGTGTGTGTGTGTGTGTGTGTGTGTGTGTGTGTGTGTGTGTGTTGGTTATTAAACTGAAAGCATTCTGTAATGTTTTGAGTAGCGGTTAAGGCTACTTCTGTCTGCTGCCCTTTGTTAGTTATTATTGTCCCAGTGACTCTCAGCGGTGACGTAGACAATCGTGGTGGTTGAACTTGTTTCGCAAACTGTCACTTCTGACCCCGACCCTGCTGCCTGTGGAGTCAGAAGTAAAGCAAAATGTCGGTTCCTGGTTGAAGTTGACTAATTGAAAATAGAAACACACACGAGTTGTTGCTTGCTTCCTCGCCCCCCCCCCCCCCCCCCCCCCCCATTCTCAGCTGAAGAAACTTCAGTTGTTGCATCCGCGGTACCCCGCTGCAGGGAAAGAGGAGGGAGGATGAACAAAAATCAAGTAGAATGAACTGCGAAGGTAGGAATTAGGCCGGTACAATTCACTACAGCAGGCCAAGCAGAAAGGCTATAAAAAGACAACCATGATGAAGGAAAATAACTAGTGATCGAGAGACGTTACACAAATAAAAAGATACACAACAGAGAGCTGAATCACCTGCGGTTACTCGCCTGGCATGCGAGTAAATAATCACAAGGTACATCAGACTCCTCCGAAGATACATCACCTCTTAAAAGAGAGAACCCTTCGTAACACTAGGTTTTCAGCAGAGGGAATCTACACGTCCGCGGTATGGATCGTGCTGGGGGTCAGAACGTTCCCCAACAGATCATTTAAATTCTAGAAAGATGGCGTGTCGCGTTCTCCATCCTCAGTGATTTTGTCTTGACAGGCATTCCTCTGCAGGAGCAGTGCACGGGACGGATTGGGACCCAAGGCAACTGTGTCAGTGGTGCTGTGTGTGACACGGGGAATATCTGTAGTAAGTGTTTTGGTTTCCCTCTTTGAAACACACACACACACACACGCACGCACGCACGCACGCACGCACGCACGCACGCACGCACGCGCGCGCGCCCGCCCGCACGCACGCACGTACGCACGCATACACATACACATACACACAGGTGCGCGCGCATGCGTAACATTTACACGGATTGGTGTGTGTAGAGCGGTGGTCATACGCATGCCTGTGTGTGTTCCATCAGTTCGTGTGGTTCGAGCCATTGCACAACATTATTTCCATTTCAACAGCACGATATATGTCTACGTGCATGTACACATGTACATAGGGGTACACACTCATAGTCATAGACAAGCCCATGTTTTATATCCATGCTAATTACATACCTCAGCAAAGAAAACGTAGGCCTACACCACCACCATCACCACACCATGTAAAGCTACGACACAAAACAACCCCAATGTATTTCCGGATGAAGAGGGGATATTTGTAATGATCCCAATGTCTGTCCTGACAGGAACCCCACTTCACGGACAATGCAACACAACGGCTGGAGACCAGGGAGACTGTGTCATTGGTACTGTGTGTGACTCTGACAAGACCTGCAGTAAGTATTCTTTGATTTCTTTTGACACAGAGGCGCAAATGGCGATTTTTAATTATTATTTTTACCACCCTGCATCACTAAAGCGATCTTAACTCGTCACATTCCATGTCAAACAATTAAAGTGTCTACATGCCAAACCTGTAAAGTGACTAAGTGCCAAACATTTCAAATAACTAAATTCCTGGTGCCTTGTAGTTAATCTGTAGGCTGTGGGTGTTCTATGGTGCACGACAAGACACTCGTCCACTCGGCTCCCGGCCTCCGCTGTCTCGCGGTCTCAAGCTGCATACCTACAGTTGCTGACTCGTTGGGGAAAGGCCGAAGTTAAAAATGGAATGTTTTAGGTTATCTTTTACAATGTACGTCGGCCGAACTTTGGGAGTTTTTCTTGTTATTCACGTGAACGTTCATTTCGTGGAACTTTGCCCAAATTGAACGTGCGAAGCTGACTTGGCGTTAAAGAGAATCACCACACAAGGGAGTTATTTAGTGCTCGAAAGATGTGGGTAGATTCTAAAAAACAAAATAACAAACAAAAGCAACTTTAAGGTCAGCGTGTCAACTTTAAAGTCAGCGTCTAACGTGACGTCACACTGCTGACGGGCGACAACCGGGTGTGAGCCCGATTCAAATTCATTTTCACTGATTACATTTTGACTGCTGTTTGTAACCCACCCCTTTTTGTGCACCAGTCCATGTGTGATGATTTGACTTGTTAGTATTTTTAGGCGCTGTCATTTAGACGCAGAATCGAGCAGAATCAGTAGCCGATGCCTCGCTCTCCTACCTCGCTCTATATTCATTACGGTCGCTTGCATGTTGGCGCAGCTTTGTAGTGAATCACTGTTTTGACTTGATTAAAGTAATCCTGTGTTTGTCAGTACTTTTTAGTACACTGTTTTGTCTAACTGACCCTATTCATGTATGCATGTCCAGTAGATAGTAAGTATTGTGTACAGTAGACCCGGAGTTCTGTTAATAGACTGCTCGAGATCAGCAATGCTGCGGAGGACAGGCACACTAGGCGAAAGGTGACGGCGATTGTTTTGTTGGTAGTCTTTTAGGGAACCGTGCGTCACACACAGCGTTGTATTATAGTTGTTACCTATAATTTTAAACGTCTGAGCATGCACTTTATTCTGATGTACGTTTTGTGAACATTAACATTTTGTACATTGTGTTAGCTGCGATATAGTTGCACGAATCTGTATATATACGGGCTTAAGCCATGCTTCCTATTCGTTGCGAAATAAATACATCATGTTTGTATGTTGTGTTTAAATGGTTGAAAAGATAGTCATTTAAGCTTTAATTTGGTGGGATTCAAAAACGAGAGAACTGTTCTGATGATTTTATTGCTTCAGTAATTGTTTAGTAAATTGTATTCGTGCAGGCCTAGAAAACACAAAGAGAAGCGACTTGATTTGAGCGAAAGTGTGTTCTGTCTGCGGCCTGCGCCGCACTTTTATTGATGCGTGCGCGAGTCCATTGTGTGTGTGCTGGAATTTTGTCTGCTGAGCGAAGTAAGTAAGTAATTTTGTGTTTTACGCCCGGTCAACTGTCCGCTGAGCGAAAGAAACCTGATTGCTGTAGGCCTGAATCTGCTGTGGTCTCCGCTTTGCTTGACTATTCTCTGCTGCCTGTCGCACTCCTACCAGTCTGGATTGCATCACGTACTGTTTAGAGCGGGTTGTACTTCAAAGGAACTAGCCTTCTCTGAAACATTTTGTCAGTCCAAGAAGGCCGGCCTTTCTCCAATCCGTGAAGAAGAAATCAACATGATAATGGTAAACCTAAGATTGTTTTAAGATGCACAAGGCGTTGATTTTCTATTTAATTTGGAATCCGACTTTGGTTAGTGACGGTTAGCAGAAGTGGTTTTACAAAACACTGTCGAGTGTCTCTGATAGCTACCCGAAGCCTCTTCTGGTTTGCTCTTCGGGCGATATGAGCACAGAGCTTCCGTGCCCGATGGCAACTGGATGGCGCGTGCAGCACGGACGAGCTAGTGCACTTGCCGTTCCTGTTTGTAACCAGTCCCGCTAATCGTAAGTGACGAGACTTGGTTTAGAAGTCGAGTATGAAATCAGGGAAACGTTTTCAAATAAAATCGTTGGTTTTAAGTTTTTATTTTGATCTCTTCTTCCTGTACGGCGAAACGTGTTGAAACGGCTAGGTCCTTTAATGTTATCTTTTTTGTTTGTTTTAATTTTGAATCTTCGCCCGAAAAGCCAAGCGAAGCATTTGCATTTTTTACAACTGCAAGTGTATAATTATGGAAACGTATCGAATCCATTTCAGACAAGAGACCATGCTAACGCTGACCAGCAGTATACATTGCAAATAAATAAATCCAGTCTCCATTAGAGTGATTTTTAAAAAAAATATCATATTGATGAAGGTGGGGGGGGGGGGGGGGGATATCCGAATTTTCGTCCCCACTGGGGACTTCGTGAGGGACTGGACGGGGAATGTGCAAAATTAAAAAGTGGAACATTTACCAAACAAATGTATACGGAATGTTGATCGAGTGTAGCTAGGGAAGAAACAAAAAAGATTTGGGATACGAAACAGTTCATAATAGGCATATTTTTCAGAAAGTCATTTATGTTACATCACAACTACAACAAAACTAAAAATATGGAACATAATAAAAGGGTTAGTTTAAAGGAAGATGTATATCGATTGACTGATTGGTTGGTGATCACTTTTATATAGCCCTATTCTCCAATATCAAGCAGACTCACTGCGCTTTTATCACTAAATGAGTGGCTGTAGCTTTTTATAGCGCGTTTTGAATACTCTCCGAAGTGGTGGATGTACATTGCTGTTTTTGTTTTTTTACATGGTTGGTACCGCGTGAAGCTGCTGCCATCTCGGCGTGTTCTATATGCACCATGCAACCATACACCATGCATGTCACGTCACTTCAGGCAAAGCCACATACGTAGGGTGCATGCATGTTCAGCTGTAACCTGCCACCTGCACTTTTGGCAGAATGACTGGAATCTGTTACTTGCTACTGCAGTAACATGGGGTTGGAACGGTTACCGAAATAGAGTTAGCACAGAAAGTTGACTCTGGAGAAAGTTATCCCGCCGCTCCTGCCGTGCTCGAAGCCGCGACCTTTCGATCACGAGTCCGGCGCTCTAACCACTGAGCTATTTCAGTTTCCCGATATATATTAATACTAACAGGGCAGGATAAGCAGGCCGTACTTTAGAAGATCAACAAAAATATATACATTAAAACCGCAAAAATAATCATCATATAGTCATTATCTGTCTGTCTCTGTCTGTCTGTCTGTCTGTCTCTCACTCACACACACACACACACACACACACACACACACACACACACACACACACACACACACACACACACACACACACGTGTGCATACATACACCCGCGCGCGTGCGCGCGCAGCTGTACAGAAGGAATGTAACGAAGAGCGAGGGAGGGTAAGTGTGCGACTGGGGGGGGGGGGGGGGGGGGGCAAGTAAGAAAACACAGTTTAAAATGACTTGTTATGGTATTGTTTGTAGAGGTGAATTTTAACGCAGTTTTGAAGGCGTAGGAGGATTGAATATGACGGATGTCAGAAGGGAGCGAATTCCATTGCTTTGGAGCACAGCAGGAAAAACAGCGTTCTAACTTGGGGGATACGAAGTATCCGTATGTCTGCAGAAGAACGACACTGCCTGGAAGTGAAAAGGTCTGGAAAAAATAGGCAGGAGATACAAAGAATGATTTGGGACAGATAGTTGGCCGTTAATAGTCTATTCTGGCTAGGACCAGTCACTAATGAAGAATCTGCAGACGAGGTTGCACATGATCACGGTTACGTGCCTTGAAAATCAGTTTCGCTGCAGAGTTCTGGACTGTCTGTAGTCTACTAAGAAGGTAAAGTGGGCAGCCAGCTAGAAGGAAATTACAATGATCTAACCTGGAGAGAACAAATTAAGGCACAGACGAGCGTTTTAGTTGCTTCAAATAGTACTTTAGATGAGACCTTTAATTCCCTGCCTTTCTTCTTCTTCTGTGGCATCCGTCGGTCACGTGTGGCCATAGATCTGCGCCTTGAAAAGTCACGATCAGCTGGCACTGGAGCAGCGCCTGTTATGGCTGTGCATGAGGCCGAGGCCGGAGTGACAGTCCCTGCCGCAGTGGCTGCACTTGAAAGTGGTGTCTGCAGGTGGAGTTTGTTGGCTGTTCTTGCGTCTCACTGATGAATTGATGCTTAATGTCCTCAGATGTCAGTTGACATATTAGGGACAAGTTGTGACCAATGCCGACGCACGGTTCAATAATTCTTTACGTCCACGGAAACCAGAAGGTTCGTTAGGACGGACAGCCCAGGACGTCCACCTCGACTCTCACACAGCTCCTGAACTATGAATCTTGCGTCTCACTCTTAGTTCCTCACTCTTAATTCATCTGACGCAAGCTGTCATCTGACGCAAGGTGTAGCTTCTCTTCCTCTCTGCGCAGGTTGCGGTTTAGTTCCTGTTTCCCGCGTAAGGAGCCTGGGCAAGGTCTTCCTATCCGTCAACATCCATGTCAAGGGCCTTCATGTCTCTTTTACAGACAGCTTTCAATCAGAGTTGGGGGCGGCCCTGAGCTCTCTTTCCTGTTGCGAGCTCGCCATATAGCAGGTCCTTGAGGATCCTACCGTCCTTCATCCTGCGGATGTGTCCTAGCCAGCGAAGGCGACGTTATCGTAGCAGAGTATAGATGATGGGTGTGGCAGCACGACTAAGGACCTCATTGTTTGTTACGCGGTCCGACCATTTGATGCCCAGAATCCGTCTCAGGTTGCGACTCTCCAAGGCACAGGCCTGGGTAAGGGTGATATGGAAGACAAATTTTTGCCCATGCAGCAGGTCCCCCCTCTCCACGTCACTGATGTAACCCAAGGGAAGGTCAAGAACCCATACAGCTTGGCACCAGTGCCGTCGCAGGAGTTGCCAGAACGATGTTGAAGTCAACGACCGTGACGAACTGCCTTAGGGACTCCAGCTCCGGATTTCTCCTCGGGGTTTACTCCCTGCCTTTAGGACACCAGTTAATGTCCCAGAAAGAGTGCTTCCCATTTGGTTACTTGATGTCACACGAGATCCTGCTTGAATTCCGACATTTTCTGTGGAGAAAACATCTCCAAATGAACATTTACGGCTCGCTAAACATGTTTGATTGATATATATATAAAATAAAAAAATAAAAATAAAAACTGAACCTGCATTACAAACTATTTGGCAGGGAAAGGATTGATTCATATTTACCCTTTCACCTTGATCATCTTCACTAAGTCGGCTTTGGACGGTGTCCTGTTTCAGCCTGATCTGGCATTGTCTTTTATCGTTCAATACACTTACGTTTATATGAACAGTCTGAACATACTCACAACTTTGAAAAGCATGACTTTACATCCCCCTGATTTTGTTGTTTCAGGAATCTATGCAGGCAGCAACACGGCATGTGATAATGATTCCAGCAAATGTGTGACCACCGCATTGTGATTCTCAGACCAACACGTGCAGTAAATTACTCAAGCCTTGTGTCATCTTAGCTTTGTACACGGCATTTTGACTAAAATAGTGAATCTTTGAAATGATACTGTCAGTCCAGCCCAAATACTGTGACAGTGTAAGGTTAGTTATGTCAGTACCCCAAATGCTGTGATGGTGTTAGTCCGGCCTTCCAACCTGCCGTAGCAAACCTTATTTAACGTAAGTCTTTCTCGATACTGCTGGACCGAGATCCGGCTGATGCAGCATGGTAATAACCTCTGCTGAACGTTACCCGTTCGTGCCATTTTCCGCTTTTATAACAAAACAAGTCTTGGTATCAACAGTTGGTTTTGTTGGCACTGTCTTTGTGACTATGACTATGTTCCCCACAGCTGTAGAAATAGCAAGTTGCGAAGTAAATCCGACATTCACAAGCTGGGAGTAAAGGTTTGGGTGGCTCTGGCTTGTGGGTATCTGGTGCTAGCAAGGACGGCAGACACTAAATGTTACAGCAATACATTTAGGAATTATAAATCATGACATTACCCCGACCCCCCTCTCCCCATCTCTTACTTCCCCTTTGTATTGAACGACTGTTTATTCTTTACTAATATGGTGTCCGTCTTAAGTTGTTCTAATGCTTCCCCAGGTTTAATCAATTGTTTAATCTGTTTTGGGGGCACTTCAGGTGTAAGGTATATGGGCGAAAGTCCCACAATAGAATCAAACAAAAACGACATACAACAGCTCATTTAGACTTAGTTTATGTCTCAAGTAGGATAAAGTCATCAAAGACGAAATGTTGATATGCGTACGGCTGACACGTACCCCTTTTCCCAATCAGAGGTAACACTTAACATTTATAGGAAATCTGTATTAATATAAAAAGAAAATCAGCAGAGCATTTTGCTTTATATGTCATACATATGTTGTATTACTTGTGTACGCTTATGTTTTTAGGATTACTGCGTTCATTACATTTATATGTAGGGGAGCGGTGTGGGGAGTAAAGGGAAGCAGGTTGGAAGCATGGATGAAGAGTCACAAGTCAGAGGTTGCTGTAACATAACTTTTTATTTGCACACCAACCAGGAAACAGTGTCTGTATTGGAAAAGACACAAGCAAACAAAACATTTAGAACATGAAAGCAAATGTAAAGTCTAAACAACAGCAATTATCTAAATAATACAGTAGCCATGTAGTTAACCTGTAGGTTATATCATACCTGATGGTAACCGTGACAAAATGATGTCATAGTTCGTGAGCTGTGTGAGTCGAGGTGACCGTCCTGGGCTGTCCGTCCGCAGTAACGAGCCTTCTGGTTTCCGTGGACGTAAAGCAATATCGAACCATGCTTCGGCATTGGTCATAGCTTGTCCCTAATATATGTCAACTGACATCTGAGGACATTAAGCATCAATTCATCATGACAAAATGATTCATTATCAAGCACATGACTTTTGTGCACGACTTGCATTTAAAACCCATGTCACACAGTATCGCGGTGAGTATGCAAGAGACGGCCAGTCAATTAACTGATGAACTCCCAGTATATAATAGTATACAATAAAGTAACAGTGAAAAATACGGATTACCAAGCTCATTCTTAACTAAACAGGAAGAGCGAGATAACTGTTACAGCAGTTCCACTTATGCACACAACGAGACGGGCAGTGACACGGGTGGCACTTGGGACCATGCCGTGAGTGGGAGGAAGTCAGTCATAAACTGACCGGCACCAGCCTCGTTACTCAACGCGTATACAAAAGGGCTACTGAAAACCCTAATCGACTGTATAAGGCGGGAATATATAACCATTTGCATACAAATCCACATACACAAAACGCAGCACAGATACAATCAATCCTGATTCGCCCTGTTGCTTGTACCAAGCAACCTTCGGGAGGTTAATCAACGTATAACTGACACCTCAACGTCTCTTGAGCATGACTACCAGAACAATCCATACTCAATAGATGCCACATCCAATCCACGTAATCAAAAGCAATTGTGCAACTTACCCCAACTCAACAGAACGGCATCAACAATTAACACACTACAGGTCCATATAAAAGGAAACAAGCTAAATAATAAAGGCTACTGCCATGCAAGGTATACACTAGAAATAGCAAGACAGTTAAGTTACATGCTAAATCTAAACCGATGCCACTATGTTTGAACAAGTTAAGGACCCTTAAGGCAACCCATTAACATACAAACACAAGGCATTACCGAACGACCATACCAAGCGTCATATCCCCTTCCTTTTTCCTAAGCATGGCACCACAGTGCACCTCTCGCAGCTGCTGATGTAGTCCCTGACCTCTCCTGGGACATCAGCCGAAGTGAGCTGGGCAGAACCAGCTGCTCAAGGGTACCGCGACGTTGGTCAGCCTGCCCACGACGGAGGATCCCATTCTTCAGGAACCGTCAAGGGTACTGCTGCACCAACGCCCGCGTGGAGCGTTCCTTGATGTCGGAGGGCTTGGCTGGTCAGGCTGCGGGCGTAGGTGAAGCTTGGTGGTCAGGTCCCCTCGGACTGCCTCAGTGCCGGACAGCTCTGCTACACTGTCCCAGTGCCTCCCGACAGCTCTTCTACACTTTCTCCGGGCTGGTATATGACTCTTCTACTTCCAGTCCTGTTCGCCAGCGCCAGGTTTTGTAGGGGAGCGGGGTGGGGAGTGACGGAAGCATGAATGAAGAGTCACAAGTCAGAGGTTGCTATAACATAACTTTTATTTGCACCAACCAGGAAACAGTGTAGGCCCTCCCCTGAATCTGATGCATAGGCAGCAGCTCGAACTAAGCGCAGAAGTTTTAACACTTTAGATAATTGGGGCCATAAAACTCCCACTCAAAACAAATATTAAAAAAAAAAGAGACAGAGGACAGGAAAGAAAAGTTAAAGGGTCACGGCCCGAAACACACACACAAGACACCCGGTTACAAGTATACAACCAGCAACAAGAAAAATAGTCACTACAAAATGCAGTCACTCGTTGGCAAACAACACTCGCTGGAATGTTTCACTCTCAGTGTCACACTCACAATAAGACAGTTATGACAAGGAAACACTGGAAGGGTGTGTGCGGGGAGATGGGGTGGGGGGTGGGGGGAGGTGGAGGTGGTAGTTCAATTCGGGGCTGCAGACGTAGGTCACTATAATTGTAACTGAAGTGCACTCACTCCCTTCAGGTCGTCCTGCCCAGTAAAACTCCACAGCAACGAGTCGCCTTGTCCAGTAAAACTCTCGTCTCCACAGCAACAAGTCGTCCTTCCCAGTAACACTCCGCAATCTCTACAACAAGTCGTCCTGTCCAGTAAAACTCAGCCCTCTCTCTCTCTCTCTCTCTCTTCTTTCTTTCCCACAAGTCGAAACTAATTCGTGGTGATGTGATTGTTTAGTCCATGTCTTCCGTTCGTTTTTTCGTCTAAAAATCATTCCCATCTTCGATCTGGTTTTCCACTGTCTCCGTGTTGAACGTTTCCGTGTTAAACGTCTCCGTGTTAAACGTCTCCGTGTTAAACGTCTTCGTGTTAAACGTCTCCGTGTTAATCGGAGACAATTGTGCGTTCACAGATGGGGATGGAAGTTCTGAAATCGGCTTTTGTTCCTTGAAACAAGTTAACATTTTCCGTGTGTCTGCTCTAAATTTTGTGCCCGTCAAACAATACAGGTAAAAGTTAACAGCACTGTTGCTATACCACATCAAGGTCAGAAGCCAATATATCAACTTAGTAATCATAAACTCTTTTTCACTCTGTTTTTCCGCGTCAATTACTAACGGGGCAATAATGAGATACAACGACATGGGGCCCGTCAATAAAAAGAATGCAACCGACACAACGATCAACGTGACTGTCAGAGAGGACGCCTTCTTAGTCCGTGAGCTCAGCTGGTCAGACTGACCCGAGGCGAGCGTGGCATGAGCTTTGCGAACAGAATCACTGACCGTCAAGATCAGGACCGAATTGCTACTGATGAGAATTGCAAACGGCAGCAAAGAGAAGATAAGTGCGTCGATCCATGTCCATATGAAATCCCGGAAAAAATTAT
>OY757553.1:16983971-17001022 GCA_963584105.1 Alviniconcha strummeri
AGCTTTTTGAAGTATTGTTAGCAACGTTGTCAGCTTGAAAATTACTGTCACATTTTAAAATCATCTTCATTCAGAAAACCTGTTGAACTTTCATGCTCGGCGAGTACTGTTTGTTGACCAAAGAGCGTGTATGTGTACTTAGAACTGATTTCACTATGACTAAGACAGCGCTGCTCCCGACGCTCAGTCGTATTGCTCCTTTTTTGACGCACACCCTTCGAACAACTGTCGTAATGTGATCTATCGCTACATTGGTGTGAAGTTTCTAGATTTTCCATTTATATTTCTCATTGATGAATGTAGTCTGGTCGAGGTCACGAATTACATGAACGCTGTCGTTATATAAGCAAGGAGCTGCTATTTACTGTTATTATCATTTCCCCAATTTATGTTTACTGACCTTTCCTGATACTTAAATATCGCAAGGAGGGTTCGGCTAGACACATCCTTTGTTTGGCGGAGATTGTAGCTGTGAAGAATAAGTCATTAATATTGTTTGGCTGGGAGATCGAAACCACACAAAATCACCCATGGTTTTTATCGTAGCCTGTTTCTTTCTTCTTATTTTTTTTTTTTTTTTTTTTTCAACTCGTTATACCTCGTCGTTGTTGCTACTAAGTCTTACTTCATACTGTCAGTTGAGCAGTTTTTGTATCTATACTTCCTTTGTCACCCATTTTCTATCTATCTTGCTCACCTGCCACAGTTGCATGACTTATAATCTGCCACCCATGGCCGTGTTTTTATTTGACCTTTCCTTGAAAGGAATTACATAATGACAATAGGTATCTCTTTATATAGGGCTAGAGTGGGAGACTTCCATGACAGGGCGGCCCAATTGTCAGTTTTCAAACTAGCGTCTATTTCTGCCTCAGAAATATGGCCGTTTTTAGGATTATATCTGGAAGGTAGCAGAGGCACTAATGTTGCACTGATACTACTCATTTTGTTAAAAAAATAATCAAGCAGCCAACGACCTGCATATATACAAGGACCGAAATGACACCTCTGCAAAGTTTACGCCTGATTATTCATATGTAGGTACCCGCAAACAAGTCCCCGATATAAAATCCATTTGTTTTACAGTGTTACCGCTTATAATTATTCAGCTGTTGCTTCAAACCGCTGGTGACATTCACCTCAACCCAGGAGCCCCTTGCAAAGCACAGCCCAAAGAGTTATCAATAATTCACATAAATGCCCGTAGTCTTCGTCGTAAACTAGATTTACTCGACAGTGAAGTAACAGCTCATGATGTCATTACTAAATCAGAGACACGGTTATCGGCTGATACTAAAAATAACGAAATTTCAATCAATGGGTATCATCCACCGTACGTAAAGACCGATCTGATGTTCCGCACGGAGGAGTAGCAATTGATGTTAAGAACAGTCTCATTTGTAAAGAGAGGCATGACTTGTCTATTCCCAAACTAGAAGCAGTCTGGATAGAGACGAAGATTGGCCAAGACAAGTTGCTAATAGGATCCTTCTACAGACCTCTAAACTGAGAAAATTTTAATATTGGGACTTAATAGACCAGTCTATTAAAAACGTGTTCAGCACTCCACATAAATTCATGGTGCTTGGGGATTTCAACACAAACTTTTTAAGTAGCCCGTCTCCTCAGCTCCTAGATGTTATCAACTTCAATAACTTCAGTAACATAAATGACAAGCAATGTGTAGTATTCGATTGTTGCAATGTGTGCTGTGTTGATATATATATATATTAATTTTTTTCGAACATGTTGTTTTGAGGTCTTGTACAGCCAATTGTGGAACGTCCTCCATTTTTATGTCCCAGATGGCAGTAGGTTTTTCAAATGCAATAAGAACAGATGTTTCCTTTGGAGTTTGGAGTTTTCATCAGGTACGCAGAGGAATCCCCTTTTTCATTCTTTTGTCCTGTTTCAAACAATGCGTTCTTTTGTCCTGTTTCAAGCAATGCGTTCTTTTGTCCGGTTTCAAGCAATGCGTACTGGGTCTTAACTGCGGTAATCATTTTGCCCTTTTACTGCAGTGCAATGATTGCTTGGAGATGTTTCTCTTTTTTAGTTAGCCACGCCTTTACTACTATGCTGGCAAAACGGGGTATAGTTTTGTGCGTGGATGTATTGGGTACCACTTTCATGGTTTGTTAAGTCAACTCTTAGTTGCCCTATACCCTTTAGATTTGTTTATTGCTATGTGATTAACGCTGCTTATGACCGAGTAGGGGGGGGGGGGGGGGGATGCAACTGAATGCATTGTGTGTGTCCAGAGCTTTGACCCTTTAACCTTTTATTTCTTGTCGTCCTTTCTCTTTTTTGATTGTGTGGGATTTTTGTGGCCCCAATTATCTAAAGTGTTAAAACTTGTGCGCTGGGCCAGCAGCGTCCCTTCCCCCCAGTGTCCCTGCAGAGGCAGGTTGCTTGTTTGCTGTTGCGGCCTGTGTTCATGTGCTCATCTCAGGGGACAGCCTGTAAGTAGTTATTTTTCTATATTGTTGTTTTGTGTTGAGGTAAATGATGTATGTTACCATGTTCACAACGTGCATTGATTTCAATTCAAACACGTGTACAATTTCGGCATGAATGCCGCAATGGCGTCAGTGTACATTGTCTGGGTGTTCAAATTTTAAGCTTATATCCCACAAGATGACCAGTGCTTCCAACATGTATTCAGCTAACCCTGGTTAGCTGATATGTAGCTAGTATGTTATGCTGCCATTGTTGGATGTTCAGTTTTAGTGATGCTTAACGGATCCAAAGTTATCCGTCTAAAGTATGGGTCCTTTGTCAGTGTGGCCTCGCAGATTTCTGCGCGGCACAGCTTATTTGTTTCTTACCGATCTATTTCTCTACATGAAATCGGTGCTATATTATGGCTAACACTTTGAAGATGTTGACTTCATGGTTGTCGAATATTCATCTTAACAGTTCAATATATGGTTTAGTGCCGAGGGCTGATTGTAAACTCTGAGACAGTTTTTTTCTGTTTTGATCCAGCATTTGTATGGCCGAGTCTTGGGAACGCAGACTTTCACTCTGCTTAGCTTGTAAACCCTTTCCGGGTCTTTGTGCGTGTACCCGAACTGGCCGGTGAGGCACGTCAGTAGTGGCAATCAGGTCTTTGTTCACTAACGGAGCAGACAGGTGCAACCAGATCAGCAGCTTGGATTCTTGATACGCTGCCCGCGTCAGTAAGACCCTTGACGTTGTTCATAGATATGCTCTGCTAGTCAGTAAGGAAGTAAACATGGTGCTTAACGTCCACAGAAACCGTAAGGCTTATTAGGGACGGGGAGAATGGGTGGGAAGGGGGTATGGAGGTTGGAGAAATGGGAGAGTAATACGTATCGCATCGCTACACCGTCGGCACCAGAATGATTCCTGCATTAAGATGGGCAGCGATGAGAGCCATTTTAATGTTTCATTAATTGTGAGAGACAAAGTCACAAGACAGTGTCCACAATCCACAATTATTGAAGAGAAAGGAGAGGCGAAGCGGTATCGAACCGAGTTCTTTCCGCTTACCAGCCTAACGCCTTACCGCTAGGCCAAACCGGCTCTCTACTGCTAGTCAGTAGTTGATGTATTGATGCTTAATGTCTTCAGATGTCAGTTGACATACTAGGGACAAGTTGTGACCAATGCCGAAGCACGGTTCAATAATTCTTTACGTCCACGGAAACCAGAAGGCTCGTTAGGACGCAGAGCCCAGGACGGCCACCTCGACTCTCACACAGCTCCTGAACTATGAGCTAGTCAGTAAGCAAACATGGTGCGTAACGTCCACAGAAACCATAAGGCTTATTAGGGACGGGGAGAAGGTAGGACGGGGGTATGGAGGTGGGGGGAGAGGGACATTCTATACATATCGTTACACTGTCACCATGCAAAGCCATAATACGCAGACTTCATGAGTATGTAGCTTTAACCTGCCACCTGCACTTTTGGCAGAATGACAGGGATCTTTTACTTGCTACTGCGGTAACACGGGGGTGGAAAAGTTACCGAGATCAAAGTCAGCACAGAATATTGACCCCGGAGAAAAGGAATGTCCCGCTGTTTCTGCCAGGACTCTAACCCGAGACCTTTGGATCACGTGTCCGGCACTCTAACCACTGAGCTATCCCCGATCCACACTTACATCTGCAATATGATTGCCGAAAACATTTGCCTATATTATTTACTCTTACATATCCCACGTACCGGACTTGCAGCAGCTCAGAAGAGCCTCCAAGAACTGAAGTTCTGTTGGCAGTAATCTTGTTCTCTGTCTGAAAGCACATGAAAGCGAATTAAAAAGCAGCTGAACGGAGAGAAGACTCTGTGACTCACCGATGTTTTATTTGCAAAGAGGCTGTGGCTCATTACAAAGGGGTATCCAAACAAAACATTTAACCATAAGTACACTCTGATTCAGATCTGCGGGGTATCTTCCTACCGTAGCACGCATGAGTACACACAGAAACACACACACACACACACACACACACACACACACACACACACACACACACACACATACACACACACACAACACAACACACACACATACACACACACATGGAAATGCACACACACACACACACACACACACACACACACACATACACACACACACACACACACACACACACACACACACACACACACACACACACACACACACACACATATGGAAATGCACACACACGCACGCGCGCGCGCGCACACACACACACACACACACACACACACACACACACACACACACACACATGAACAATGAACCGATGTAGGGGAAAAAAGTTCGGAAAATCAGTCCTAATGTATTCAGACCTCCTCCTGCGCTGAAAAGCTAATTAAAGAATGAATGACTTCCGACTCTTTATTGGAAATGACGATTTTAAAGTGTTCTTGTACACTGGCTGACCTATCATTAGCTGGAATGTATTCTTGTCTGATGCTTGCGTATGCTGGACACTTGAGCAAAAAATGGATTTCTTTTTCAGGTTCTGTTTTACACACTGGGCACAAAGTGTCCCCATTGTATCTGTTTTGTGGCACAAGTCAGAAATTCCCAACCTAAGTCGGCAATGTACATTTCTCACATACTTTTGCTCGAGAACTCCTAAATAGGTTTTAGACATGATCACGCTTTTAAGACTCTTGTACACATCATATATGTTACTACAGTGAAGATTCGATTGCCAATTTTGCACAGACATTTGAACTAAATTTTCTTTAAAACTAGACATGAATCTACCAGTGTCACCTGTACCTTAATATAACCATACGTGACCGAAGCCAGATGAACATAAAAAGGTTCAAACCCAAGTTGCCAAGGTTTCCTTACCAGTGCTGTCAATGCTTACTAACATATTATATGCTTTCCTTGTGTGTCTTTCTGGAGACATCATTACCACTCGCAGCCAATATTCCACAGCTTTTATGGCAGTTGCGACAAACAAGGGATAACGCCCCGTTTCGCTATATACCATAGTGTTCGGAGTTTGGCTGCGAACGTTTAAATACCCTTTTAGTGCAAAACATGCACTCGCACAATTTCAGGCACCTCTTTCAGCCCCCGTATTTCACACCCATACAAAACATATGGCAGGATCTGACAATCCAGAATCTTCACAAACACTGCATAGGGTATCTGCCCAAGCTTCCGTAGGGATTTAAACATTAAGGTCACCTTCATTTTAGCCTTCGTCACAAACTCTGACACCATGACACAAGTACCTAGCAGACAAATACAGACCTAAGTATTTATATCCGTTTGTTGTTGTTGTTGTTGTTTCCCGCTCTGTATTGTCCGTTTTCTTGTTTTCTGTCTTCTTTTTTTTTCTTCTCCAAATTAAGCTACTTTCGTTGATCGGTGCTTCGACTTACGCGTTTTGAAACTCAAAATCAAGCTAGCTACGACTAAGGAGAAGTTAATACGCATTTTTCAAACGGCTGCGCCTTGATACTTTGCGGTTCTGGAGGAAAAACCGGATATTATCAATCGATCAGCGATACACTGTTTAGTCATCGGCTCACGTCAAACGTCCACGCCAACCACGATTTGTAGCCCAGAACTGAAAACAACGGGTAGGCCTACGGCCTTAGGAACCGGAAAATGTCGGGTATATCAGTTAAATCAGTGAGAGACTGCTGCTACGTTGTATCAACGAAACGTGTAAGAAAGGCGGAAAATACTGACTGTGTACCCCGTCCGACTTTCATTTGTTTATTTGTTGACTTATGGGAGGCGCAGCCTTGTCTCGGAGACCTAGAATGAGATAGTAGTTAGTACACACAGGGTACCTGTGAGGGATGACGAAAGTATATTGACTTGACTTGAGCCTACATTTTCGATCATGCTGTCTTCTGCGCGTCTGCCGCAAGATCGTGCCGAAGCTTGCACCTCATTACAAGCCAGTTGAGAACGAAGTAAAGTTTGGACTGTCCGAACCATGTTCGGCGAACTAAAAGTTCAGTTAAGAAACGAATCATAGTTCGTTGAAATATCCGAAGTATGTTCGCCGAACAAACATTCGCCCAGTTAAGAACGGGCTTTAGGAACCGGAAAATGTCGGTTATATCAGTTAAATCGATGACAGACTACTGCTACGTTGTATCAACGAAACATGTAAGAAAGGCGGAAAATACTGACTGTGTACCCCGTCCGACTTTCATAGCCCCGGAGTAGACTGCATACAACGGTGATTTCTTGGGCAGGAGAATGTGAAATACAGTTTCCAAGTGATTGCAACGGTTATATGCGCGCGAGTGTTATAAGAAACATCGAAGCGTACTTTAAAAACAAGAAAAAGACGGAAAGAAAGAAAGCAGCACACAAACACACACACACACACACACACACACACACACACACACACACACACACACACACACACACACACACACACACTCTCTCTCTCTCTCTCTCTCTCTCTCTCTCTCTCTCTCTCTCTCTCTCTCACACACACACACACACACACACACACACACACACAAACACACACACAAACACACACACACACACACACACACATACACACACACACACACACACACACACACACACACACACACACACACACACACACACACACACACACACACACGCACACACACCACACACTCACACACATACACTTTCTCTGCGATTCTCAAGGCAACCCTCCCCCCCCCCCACTCCCATCCACCCGCTCCAACCCCCATCCCAACCGTATCCCTGCATCCTTTCTACATTCTTCCTCTATTCGTCCTTCTGCACATACCTGCCAGAAGCACTCACCACATTTTTATACAGGTAATTATTTCGCCGCAGTATCACATAAACGGTACGCGCCTCAAGCAGTGACTAGAAATTTCCATCCGGCGTTATTAGCACGTTCTCAAACATAAAAAAAGAAACACACACACACACACACAAAACAAAACAAAAAATGCACACACACACACATACACACACGCACACACAATTATACGTATACCTTGGATACTTTCAAAAGAAAACAGCATGTTTTTCCTTTGTTTTCTTTCCTACTCTGTGTTGTTTTAATGTTTGAGGATGTACCTCCCGTGGAATTTATGTACTTTGTATTTAACCCATTCACTTCCCCAGCCTGTAAAATGTCCGGGGTGAAAGATGCACAGACTCGCCTGAAAACAGTATATTTTCCGGTCCTGTAACACATTGACTTTCACTGCTGTCCGCTCTGATGAAAATCTTTTCACATGCCAGTGCGAAAAAAAAACAAAAAAAAAACAAAAAACTTAAGGGTTTCAGATTTCGCACTTTTATTGGTGATTTTTAAGTGGCGTCATGGCAGTGAAGGGTTAATGGCATGAAAGTCGACAGTTACCGTAGTCGACTCTGGTCTTTGTTCTTGTGTTTGTGTGATGTAATTTCGAGCACTGATTAACTCCTTTGTCTGTTGATTCTTTCCTGGCTATTTTTCGCCGCTGTATGTCAGTCGTACCCTTTAAAACGGTCTTGTAATGCACCATTTTGATCAATGGTAGCTCCGTTTTCGTGCCTTTTTGTCCACATTATTTGTATTTGTGTGTGTGTGTGTGTGTGTGTGTGTGTGTGTGTGTGTGTGTGTGCTTGTGTGGTGCGTGCGTGTTCGTGTGTGTGTGTGTGTGTGTGTGTGTGTGTGTGTGTGTGTGTGTGTGTGTGTGTGTGTGTGTGTGTGTGTGTGTGTGTGTGTGTGTGTGTGCGCGCGAGAGAGAGAGAGAGAGAGAGAGTACGGGCGTATGCACAGACAACTAATAATTATACATATTTATTTATATATTTTTTTGACAAAAAGAAACCTAATTGGATCTATTACTGTTCAAAATACTGGCAGAAGAAATGTATTTTAAGACCATTTTGAAGGATACGACACGATCGCTGTGTCGGAGAGAGAGAGAGAGAGAGAGAGAGAGAGAGAGAGAGAGAGAGAGAGAGAGAGAGAGAGAGAGAGAGAGAGATGACACTTTCATTACGCAAGGACAAAGGTTTAGGCACGAATGCCTGTCGGGCTTAAAACAGTTATAAACACTCAAACAAGTATATATGAACAGGGGAGAAAAGTCAATGTGAACCAAAAATTATGAATAATACAAAAGAGTAATAAATCAATTCATAAGAACACTTGCAAACAACACGTGCATGTATATACTTATTACAAACCAAGAAATTATTTCTTTACAACAATCTGCTACTGGACCATTTGTGCAGCTGTGTTTTGAAGCTGGTAAGTGAATTGCATAAATTTATTTGAGTTGGGATGGTATCCCAAAGGGATGCGCCTGAAAATGAGAAGCTACTTTTAAAAATGCCTGTTCTAGGTTTGGGCAGGTGGAACAGATTAAAAGCTGTCTAAGATACGGAGGCGCAAGAGTTTTGTATGCTTTGAATGCTAACGCTGTCTTATTGAACATAATCTTGTATGCTTTTTTTGACACAAATGCCTGTCGGGCTTAAAACAGTTACAAACATTCAAACAAATATATATGAGCATGGGGAAAAATCAGTGTGAACCGACAATTATGAATAATACAAAAGAGTAATAAATCAATTCATAAGAACACTGGGAAATTGTACATGCATGTGCATACATATTACAAACCAAGATTTGTAAAAACATTTTTACAACAATCTGCTTCTGGACCATTTGTGGAGCTGTGTTTTGAAGCTGGTAAGTGAATTGTATAACTATATTTTAGTTGGGATAGTATTCCACAGGGATGCGCATGAAAATGAGAAGCTGCTTTTAAAAAGGTCTGTTCTAGGTTTCGGCAGAGTTATGAAAATGAGAAGCTACTTTTAAAAAGGTCTATTCTAGGTTTGGGCAGAGTTATGAATCAACATGTGGCTTGACAGGTGGAACAGATTAAAAGCTCTTTAAGATACGGAGGCGCAAGAGTTTTGTATGCTTTGAATGCTAACGCTGTCTTGTTGAACATAAGCTTTTCATTGAGTGGAAGTAGTCCCAAGCACCGAAGCTTTGTATCGGTTCTTAAAGAAGAACCAGATATCACCAGTTTTGCAGCTCTTCTGTGAAGAGAATTAAGTTTGTTAAATAATGTATCATTACAGCCGTCCCAGACAGTATATTCGATAGGTTAGGTTAGGGAAAATATGAACATGGTAAAAGAGTTTGCGCTTAGGAGTGTCCACAAAGTTTTTCAGCTGTGACAGCAGATTTTTTTTTTTTTTTTTTTTTTTTTTTTAAATGCTGTTTTACATGTTCCAGTAATGTGTGGTCGCCAGCTAAATTCATCATCAATAATAACGCCAAGGTGCCGGTGCTCATTAACTTGTTTAATCTGACTGTCTAAGATGAAAGTGAAGCGGGTGAATCTGATGCTTTCGCCTAGTAGCAAGTAGAGTACCTTTTGTTTCTGCAGGATGTAAAATCATGGCATTATAGTCGCACCAGTCAGATGCTTCATTTATGCTTCTCTGTAGTTCCTTTTGAACAGTGTCTCCATCTTTATCAGATTATTCAGAGAAGTATCATCCGCAAACATGTCACAATTAACTATATTGCTAGTAATATGCAGGGGACGATGGCTGATAAAAATACAAAATAGAAGAGGTCCTAGAATATATCCTTGAAGAATTCCACCACGAATAATGCCTTCGTTAGAATATTCACCGTTAGCATAAACACGTTGTCTCCAGATCAGATTTAAATAACGAGACAGATGGGGAATTTGCTGTATATAGGGATAGTCTTTTAAGCAGAAGATTGTGATTAACAAGATCAAAAGCTTTTGTTAGGTCAAGAAAACAGCACCTACAACCTCAGAGTTCTTGAAGGCAGAAGGCCAGTTATCACATTGTTTGGCTAATACTGTGTGGCATGAGTGTCAAGTACGAAAACCAGATTGTGACTGGCATAATACATTGTGTGTGTGTGTGTGTGTGTGTGTGTGTGTGTGTGTGTGTGTGTGTGTGTGTGTGTGTGTGTGTGTGTGTGTGTGTTGTCGTGCCGAATATATATGTAGGTGAGAGGCTCAACTATACATGGAAGAGCTAGTTTCAAGAGAAATGGATTAATATTGTCATGTCCCATGGACTTGTTGTTATCCATCATAGAAATGTATTTACCAACGTCAAGGACAGAGACAGACAGACAGACAGAGAGAAGCAGAGAGAGAGAGAGAGAGAGAGAGAGAGAGAGAGAGAGAGAGAGAGAGAGACTTTATTGTCTAAAAATAGCTCTTTCGAGAAAGGGAGATAAAGTAAATGAGTTTTAGCTTTCATACGTCTGCACTAACAAGATCAAATAATTGATACTGTCAGAAGTGTATTTTAAGACCATTTTGAACGAAAACGCAAGGATCGCTGTGTTGGAGTTGGAAAGAGGGTCAAGGGTCACTCACATGACAGGCTGCAGGTGTACTCGAGCTCCGCTGTGTTTCGTCCTTTTCTGTGGGTGTAATGCTTGTGTGACTGATTTTGGTGTGGCTACTTCATCATGAATGGAACTTCCATTTGGTGGGTCTTCTGCGTTCCTCTCCATATCATAATGCTGCTGCTTTGCCTTCTGTTTTCTACAACGTTTTGTGTATTGAACCGTCAGCGTCAGCCATTCAGTTCACAAGTTATCTGTTTTTTGCACGTGCAAGGAGACGGCTTTCAACTGGGACAGGTGTTTGCCAATGGTGAGCAATCCAAGCGTGTGCTCATAGAATACAATCGCGCTAAACTCTTTGATATAACACTTGCTGGTTTGACCACGTACCTGATTTCTCACTTTCGCTCACTGCAAATCGGCGTTGATTTGCCGAGAAAACGGTCTCGACAAGGAGGAACCAGGAAGCAAAAACAATTGAAACAAGTCAGTCACATCCCTCCCTCGTCACTCTCATTGACTGGACGACTGATCAGCGATGATCAAGACTCAACAGAAGATAGTAGGTGTGGTATTTCTGTCTGGATTACTTGCCATGTCAACCATACTCCAACCATTCGTCAGTCCGGTGTGAATTTGAGCAATCTGATTTACATCACAACAGAGGACATTCCTGAATCCGTTCATCAGTCTCAGTGTTGTATAAAGGTACTGTGCTTCAACTCGCGTTCTTGTCGCCAGATCGCCACTGATATTCATGATATTATCGTAGACACTAATGTTGATGTGTTGATGTTGACGGAAACGTGGCTGTATTCCCATAGTGACGAGGCCTACATCGCCGCTGTGACGTCTGCAGGTTACGACTTTCGTTCGTTCCCCCGCCTAGGATCTAGAGGTGGCGGTATCGGCTTTGTCACGAGGACAACCCTGTCAACTTTCTTATCACTCACACCTCATTATTACAGATCGTTCGAAGCAGTGGGGATGCGGCTTTTATTTGATCATGTTTTGGTTGCTATCGTGTGTCTGTATCGACCGCCACCAAGTGAACGTAACAAACTGACCAGATCCATGTTTCTTGAGGAATTTTCGGAGCTCCTATCTCAGTACACCGATTCTTGCAGTGATACTGTGTGCATTGGTGAATTTAACTTTCACTATGATGATTGTTCTGACGGACAAGTGATCCGCCTGAAGACGATGTTGAATGATAAGAACCTGACTCAGCTTGTCAACGTACCCGGCCATATCCTGGACTGGGTTGTGGTGCGCACCGAGAACAGCTGTTTCTGCTTTGACAGCGTGCAGGACTACCCAGATGTGTCAGACCACAAAGCTGTCGTCTGCACGCTGGCTGTAACGAAGCCCTCCCCACGCGAATGTCTTGTGACATCAAGGAACAACATTAAGGCCATATGTCTCTCCAACTTCCAGTCCGACGTGAGGGCCTGGGTTGAGGCCGCCAGACAACAGTGTTCTGACTTGGACCTGGCTAGCCTCGTCGATGTCTCCATTGATGGGCTTCGTCGAGTTCTTGAACGCCACGCTCCGTCCGTCACAGACGCGTGAGAGACCGCCCTTCCGCCCCATGGATGACCGAGGAGATCAGGGAGGCTCGACGGAGACGGCGACTGGCGAAGTGACGGTGGAGTGTCTCGCAGTCCACAGGGAAATCTACACCAAGGAGCGGGCTGCTGTGAAGGCGTGTGTTCAGACGGCCAAGAGACGCTTCTACTGTGAGAAGATCCACTCCAGCTCTTCCAGCAGGCAGCTTTTCGCTGTGTCCAGCGAACTGTTGGGCAAGTCCAGCACCGCCCCTCTCCCATCAGACATCCCCCGTTCCGACCTGCCCGATCGGTCTTCTGACTTTTTCTCCGACAAGACTGACCTTATCCGTGACGACCAGGACTCGCGCTCACGGGAGCCACAGACCTTTGCCATTTTTGATCGTCCGCTGCTCTCTCAGTTTGAACCGGTGACTGTAAAACCAATACGTGAACTCATCTTAAGGTCGCCGACTAAAGGTTGCTGTCACAATGTTTTTCCCAACCTTTCCTTAAAGCGAAAAGATGGAACAATCGACCCGTTCCTAGAACTGGCTAGGATGGAAGAGATACACATTCACTCAACAACTGTCAAAGTTACGATATTTACAGTTTTATTCACGAGGAACGCGGGGACGAACGATTGCGTTCACTAGTATACAGAATCGGACACTTCTGTCGGGAGCTCACCCTGGCTCAGAATTAAAGGTTAACTTTCATCACATGGCGAATGACAATCTGCCACTAGTCTTTGACACCGAGAGACATGGTTGACTCATCTGCACACGTGAAGAGGCAGATGCCGTCCTTGTAAGGGTCTTGTGGGTGGTGACACCAAAGACGAGCTGGCAGAGAAGGATCCTGTCGAGGACTTGGGGTCGCGAGCGTGCCCTCAACGAGTTGTCTCTTGGAGCCAGGGGATGGGGAAAAACCTCAAGAGGTTTTTGTTACTGGCCACTGCGCCGCAGTGTGACAAGACGTGCACCAAGATAAACACCGGCCACAACGCCGCCGTATGCGAAACTTGCATATATTAAGCACGCTTATAAAAATGTCGTACCCCATCTCCACGTTTTCATTAAACCTTTGAAGGAATTAACTCAAAAACCAGAGAGAGACGGTTCCACACCCCAACTCGGTGCCTGGACAGGTCGGGCCAGATACGACCTGTCGCCACGAAAGTAAGAAATGGACTGACACCTGGCACTGTCTACTGATTCGTGACGTCATCTTATGAACTCAGGTGAACCCGCCCGTTCTGCACGCTAGCGGCGCGACGTCCGAGTAACACTGTCCACCCGGGGTGGACACTAAGCCCATGACCACTCACATAGTCGTAAATTTTAAAGCTGCATTCACACGCTTCCACAGAAGAAAAGTAACAACACCTACAGCATTTTAATCACTATACAAATTACATACGTCCAGTTAATTACATTAATTCTAACTTGTGCCAGTTGCGTGCTGGATCCTATCCCTACTTCCATTATCAACCAGTGTCTTGAAGAGCTTGTTTCATTGACACGGTTATTGTTAATGCCTCTCTTTCTACAGGTGTAGTCGCTCCCCAGTACAAAAGCAGGCTATTGTAACACCACCACTGCTGAAGAAGCCTGGACTCGACTCAAGTGATATGAAGCACTTTAGACACGTGTCAAATTTGTCTCTGGTCTGCAAGTTTCTTGATAAAGTTGTCCTGATTCAGTTGGGGGGGAAAATCTGTCTGGCAACAATCTTCATGAAATCTTTCAGTCCGCCTACAAGCAAAACCATAGCACAGAGATTGCCGTATTGAGTGTCCTTGATAGTCTGCTTGGTAGCGCGAAGAAGAGACTAGTTTACCTGTCGCTCTGCTTGACCTGAGTGCTGTTTTTGACACTTTGGATCATTCGATAGTGCTGAAACGGCTTGAGACAACCTATGGTGTTAGGGGTACAGTCCTTGACTGGTTTGTCTCCTACCTGAGTGACCGTTCCCAGTCAGTCATTTTTGATGGTGTTGTGTCTGCCTCCCGCACCTTTGTGTATGGCGTGCCCCAGGGTTCCGTGCTAGGGCCAGTCTTGTTTACTTTTTACTTTCAGCTTCTGTCAGATGTGATTTCTGACCATATTTGTGATTATCACAAGTACGCCGATGATACAGAGCTCTCCAAAAATGCACCACCTGATCACTTCGTTTATGTCCAGTCCTGTATACAGACATATATTGATGATATTCTGCTCTGGATGAATAGCAACAACCTTAAGTTGAACACAGATAAGACTGAGGTTATGCCTGTTGACTGTACATCTCGTCTTAAGTCGGTCGACAGTGAGTGCGCAAACATAGGCGGAAACACTGTTCCTTTCAAAACGTCGGTTAAATGCCTTGGAGTCCATGTTGATAGAACATTGTCTGTGCAGCAGCACATCAGCAGCATTAGCCGTGCGTCCTTCCTGGATCACCGACGTGTCGCGTCAGTCCGACTGTATCTGTCCCAAAGCGCTGCTGTAAGACGTGTCGCGTCAGTCCGACTGTACCTGTCCCAAAGCGCTGCTGTAAGACGTGTCGCGTCAGTCCGACTGTACCTGTCCCAAAGCGCTGCTGTAAGACGTGTCGCGTCAGTCCGACTGTATCTGTCCCAAAGCGCTGCAGTAAGACGTGTCGCGTCAGTCCGACTGTACCTGTCCCAAAGCGCTGCAGTAAGACGTGTCGCGTCAGTCCGACTGTACCTGTCCCAAAGCGCTGCTGTAAGACGTGTGGCGTCAGTCCGACTGTACCTGTCCCAAAGCGCTGCTGTAAGACGTGTGGCGTCAGTCCGACTGTACCTGTCCCAAAGCGCTGCTGTAAGACGTGTCGCGTCAGTCCGACTGTACCTGTCCCAAAGCGCTGCTGTAAGACGTGTCGCGTCAGTCCGACTGTACCTGTCCCAAAGCGCTGCTGCAGGACTTGTTGCGGCAATGATCATATCCTGCCTTGACTATTGCAACTCAGTTTTCACACCAACCCAGATCGCTTGGTTGCAGCAGGTGCAGAATAACGCAGTACGGTTCCTGATAAAAAGAAAAAAGAAAAAAGACAAGATCATATAAGCCCCGTTAATAACTTCAATAAAATTCCGCTACCAGTACAAGATCGCGACTACTGCTTACCGCCATTCTGAAGGGTCTTTGCCTCCTTATCCCTCCTCATCTCCCTGCACTTACGAACCGTCTCGCTCTCTCCGATCTTCTAATGAGAAGCTGATCAAAATTTCAAAGTGACATCTCAGATCATTCGGACAACGTTCTTTCAGTTTCATGGCACCATCTCTCTGGAACGCACTGTCGGCCACTCTAAGAAATATACCAACATTATCCCAGTTCAAATCTCACCTCAAAACCTTCCTGCTTTCCTAAAGAATAATAATAATAACAATAATAATAATAAATGCGTTTCTAAGGCACTGAATCCCTCTATGACTATACATGTGTGAGTTTCCAAGCGCTACACTTCAAACATTACAACAATACACAAACTAATTTAGTAATGCATTACATATCTCACTTTATCCCTCCCCTGCATCCACACAGGCACACACGCACACCCACAAACACACAATCTCGCAACCCCTCGCTTCCCACTCTCTCGCCCAGTCTCCTCCCCCCCCCCCCCCTCCACACCACCCCCAAAAGAAAACAGCAACAATAACAAAAACAATACAACAACAACAAAACAAAAACAACAACAACAACAAAACACAACCAATAATAACAAACAAACACATATTAGTCAGTCAGTGAAGATGCCAGCAGCAAAATCAAGATCAAATCAATCACAGCATTCCAATGCCCATGAAAGGGTTAGAGTAGCTCAGAGTAGGCTGAAGTAAAGAGGATTTTTTAAAAGACGTTTTGAACTGTGAAAAAGAACTTCAGTGTCGGATGTGAGCAGGAAGGTTGTTCCAGACTAGGGGAGCCTGAACAGAGTACGACCGGTAACCAAAACTCTTAACTTTCCATCTTGCACAAGAAAGAGTGATTTTCCCCACCTGAACTGGAAGTGAGTGTGCGAGAAGAAATGTATACAGAGAGACATGATTACAGATATGGTAGCAGGGTACCATGAGAAAAACGGAAAACAAAAATGGCTATCTTCAAATACTCCCGTGTGACTGGCAGCCAGTGGAGTGCCTTGAGCAATGGTCTAACGTGTTTATGTCTGTTCTTGCGGAAAACAGCCTTCGCTGCGTTGTTTTGAACTTTCTGCAGCCTGTACATCTGATCACAGTAGATGTCAACGAGCAAAGAGTTGCAGCCGTCCAACCGACTGAGAACTAAAGAACACATAAGCTGAGCAGTGGCTTTCGTCGTCAGGAGATGGCGGATAGAGCTAATTCTTCTGATCTCGAAATTTACTAAACGACTGATGTGGTCAATATGCCTCGCCATAGACAGAGTTGCGTCAATGTAGACCCCGAGATTTTGTATATGGCCTTTGAATGCAATGTCATGCCTGCCAACTATCAAGTAGTTTTCTTGCGACACGGTGACCGTTTTACGAGGTTCAACCAAAATAGCTTCGGTTCTCCTGTAAAATCTAGTACTTTGTCTGAAAAAAGGTGGTGTGTCTGTGTATGGCTTGCTGAATGTAGATGGATGCATATGGCTGGGATAGGTGGGGGGGGGGGGGGGGGGGGGCATGAAGTTTCAAACTAGAGAAGGGGGCG